>JAZHYW010045874.1:0-18718 GCA_037355805.1 Ixodes ricinus
AGAAAGAACACATTTAGTGCATTTTTAAAAAGAAAAATCCTCTGTGTTCACTTTCCTGTAGAACGCGAAGGCAGCCAATCACTATGGCGTTTCGCGTGTTTGCTTCATATTCGTTGGCAAAACCTGGACTTCATTTTTAGGTAACTACATTTTAGCTGCCATCATTGGACGAGATCCCTCTGTGGGTCAAAATGATTGGCACTCCAAGTGCTCTGCGGGAAAGTGCCTGTACGGACTGTTTAAAGAGAACCGTCAACCACTATATTCTAATGTCACTATTTCTTCTTTTTTTTATCTCGGTGGTTTGTTTTAACAGAACATTTCACTTTAACTTCTTTCCGATAATTTTTTCACTTTAACATCAGACTAACCGCTACTTTGATCTAAATTTAAAAGTTAAGCCGTTTCAACGTTTCACGCGTTTACGACATGCAAGTTTTAAGTCGGATTAGGACCTCTCAGTTAACATTCAAAAGCCTCCTCCGACAAATTGACTATGCAGAATTGACATTCATGCACTA
Organism: Ixodes ricinus; assembly: GCA_037355805.1. NCBI lineage: Eukaryota > Metazoa > Arthropoda > Arachnida > Ixodida > Ixodidae > Ixodes > Ixodes ricinus. Next base: position 522 of record JAZHYW010045874.1, read on the forward strand.
GTTAGCACTGAAGGACAGTGGAGGCGACAGATTGGCTCATATGGTGAATTGCCATTGGTGATCGGAGCGCTTTCCAAACCACACGCAGGGAGTGCACAATTCGCTCCGTGGGACACATTCCCGTTCATGAGCGGAAGATGCCAACTCGCTAATAGGAGCGACCACTCCCCAAAGGCCGGCTCGCGCCCTCGGCCGTATCTAGTACGGCCAGCTGCTCGACGTGACAAGCCACTCAGACGCTTAGCCGACTGATCTTTCCGACGACGCAGTGACAACTGTCCATCGCTAGCTGCGAAATACCTCACGACACAGGACGGGCGTAAATAATCCGCTACGGAGCCCATGTCACAAGCAACGAGGCAAGACGATCCGCATTGGCACCGTCATATTACCTTTCGGCCGCCTCAAGCGGCAGGGCACGCACAGCGATTGCCAAGTACGGTGAGTTCAAATTGTCTCGTTATGAGCTTTTTTTATCTGCAGCAGGTATCAAACCCGTCGCTGGCAGAGATCGCTGCCTAATTGTTGCTTGCCTTGTGATACGTGAGAAATTACGTACGGCGGCATGCAGCGCACGGGTAGACTAATCAGTGGCGGCAAAATGAACAGGCCTAACCTTGCGTCGGCCGCACTTCCGATTCTCTGCCGTTCTTTATTCTCGTTCTTCCGTCGCACGATCACAGATGTCCAGCTGTCTTCACGATATTGTCAGCTCCTGTCATTCCGAGCTTTCGCCGCGAGGTAGCAGCGATCAGAGCCGTCACAATCACGCGCCAGCAGCCGATGCTACCAAGAAGACCCATGCTCGACCGACTCGGCACCGTCCCCCGTCCCTTCGTGCGACGGCGAGGAGGCGCGGGCGGTCAGCACGGCAATCGCCGCGTTGCGCATGCGCCACCGTACGAGGATGGGAATATACTGACGTAAAAGCAGCCAGCGCTGTGGCGCTCGTCAAGTTCCGGGTAGATCTCTCGAATCCCGCAGATCATGCTTGGCGGTGTTGGAGGCGCTCACGGGGCGGTTGCTGTCAGAGATCTACGAGCGGATTTAGCATGACCTCAGTCGAGCCAGACCTGCGAGCGGAATATGCGCGCTCAAAATGGAGCGCTCTCTGAGAGCACTCGAAGGATCATGCGAGCCGAGAGATTCACCATTAGAGTGCATGCCTGACACTGTTCACGCCTTTATCTCCCCACAACGACACCTCATGCCCTCCATCCCTCCCCCCCCTCCCCGCTTTTCCCGAACCCCCTAACCGTTCACAAGCCAAGTTCATCACCCAAATGTGTCCGAACTGGACTGTCCCCTCCCTCCCCCCCCCCAACCCACACACATACACACACGAAAGGGCTTCTCGCAGTCGCTCAAGCCGAATTAACCCTCTTAGCACCCGACTCGGACGACCGAGCTCGAACCCGACCAAACGAACCCGGCCGAAGCGAACCGAACCCCTCGCGAGTCCAGGTTCGCAAACCCCAGCCGAGGGCGTCAATGATGGACGATCGGAGGGGAACAACAGAAGGACGCAATTATTGGGCGGGAGAGTGGGGACCCCACACTCCTCTCCCAACCTTGGTATACGCTTTCCCCCTCCAGGCGGCCCCGCGCACACATTTTCGGTGGGATTAGCATATCGGGAGGGGGGTTATCGGCTCGGGCTGGAGTTTCGGAATGAGAAAGCATGACGTCATGGCGGAGAGCCCCCCCCCCCCCCCCCCGACACGTAAGCGGGGCCATTACAACGCTGGCTGGCGCCCCCTCGTGGCGGGGAAGGTCGCGGTGCGAGCGCGCGTGTCTGAGCTCTCCAATGAGCCGGCAACAATGCGCTCGGAATGGGTATAGCTTCTGCAATTTTCGCTTCGGATTTTATTTCTTCTTTGTGTGTCTTGTTCGTATTCTCTAGTTCTCTGTCGTGTCCTATTCGAGTTGGGAAACGAGGTATCTGTTTAGAAAGGAGCGACTTGCTGAGTAGGAAGAGGCAGGGTGGAGATTGAGAAACATGTCTGCCACGTCCATGTGCGGCAATAGGTTTCCTAGTATGCAGAACTGGCAAACAATTTTTGTACCTCCAGCCCATTCCAGAAAATGATTAGCGATAATAAAATCAAGGGAAGCGATTTACTACTTTTCAAATGTAGTCAGCGGTAGTGCGAGAATGCGTTGAATAATGTTCCGGTTATGTAGAACCTACCTGAAGCTAAGCAACACAAGTTAAACAGTTATTATTCAACAAAAAAGTTAGGCCTTAACGAGTCGAAACACGTTTCTTTTCTCTTCCCTGAGAAGAGAAAAGAAACGTGTTTTTAAACTTAAAGACAGGTCGTGTTTTGATAGTCTTGTGCTACTGCTACCATACGTACAGTTGGACTTCTTTTGGTGCGGGTTTGTTTATTTTTTGTTTTTTATTTACAAATGCTTGCAGGGCCCTTAGGGGCATTACGGAGGAGTGTGGGTGGTTAGTGCGGGGAGAAACTTGGTGTTATCGGTGATGTTGACGGTGCTATCGGGAAGACCGTTCCAGTCCACAATGGTAGCGGGTAGGAGAACATTTTTATAATGCTGTTGAGGTAGTCTTGGGCCGGGACTTCTTGCATGAATGGTCAAGTGTTGGTGAAATATAACTGCGAGGACTAAGAAGGGAATATTTTAGAAATTCAGAATAACAAACTTCATGAAGAAAGCAAAAATCAGGAAATTTTACGACGCGAGAGAAGATCGGGAAGGGTTAGTTTTGATATCATTCCAGTAACACTTGAAAAACGGGAGTAGTCGCGAAGAATAAAGCGAGGAGCACGATTTTGAACCGCTTCTATTGCATTAGTTACGCCAGATTGGTAAGGGTGTTATACAGACGAAGCATATTCAAGTTTACGACGAACAAGAGTTATATAACGAAGTCGTTTTAGTTGAGAAGGAATATATTTACAATTACGACGCCTACAACCAAGTGATTGCTTCGCCGTGGAAATTGTATTATTCGTATGAACATTGCAGGATAGGTTAGGGGTTAAATGTGCACCTAGATATTTATAATGTTTATTTATATTTATATGTATTCATATTTATAATTTATATGCGTAATGCCGTTAAGAGCTAATGTAGTTATGGGAAAAGTAGAGGAGCACGTTAAGGATAGATGCGTGGCGTGCACTTGTTAACATTCGAAGGCATTTGCCAGGCGCGGCACCAGTCAATAATTTTTTCTAGTGTCATTCTGAAGAATAAGATGGTCGTTGAGAGTTTTTATTAGTCGGTAAATACTGCAATCATCAGCAAAAGTCGAATGGATGACGAGAGTTGAAGAGGAGGTCGCGAATATAAATTAAAAAGAGCAACGGTCCTACGACAGTTGCCTGCGGAAAGCCGGAAGAAATGGGATCTAAGGGGGAAGCAGTGTTGTTACCCAAAACAAATTGAGAGCGATGGTTAAGGAAAGATTCAATCTATATTTTTAGTGAAGAGTGTTTAAACAATATACTGTTATGTGGGACTTTGTCGAATGCTTTAGCGAAGTCAGGCAAAACAGCGGCAGTAGAAAAGCCAGAGTCAAGATTTTTAAACCAGTCGTTAGTAAGAAGTTGAGTATCGCATTAAAGGTGTTTGCGGAAGCCATGGTGTGCGTTGGTGAAGAATTCCCAGGAGTCCTGGAAATTAATAAGGTGCTTATTGAAGATATGCTCGAGGATTTTGTTGGAAATTCTGGGTAGGTGGTATCGAGTGGTAATTTAGTGGAGACGATTTACTGCCAAACTTTCGGACTGGAATAACCTTGCCAATTTTCCCATCGGAGAGTACTATTCTTGTTTCCAGGGATTTTGGGAAACCTTAGTGAGAAAAAGGCAATATGGAAATTTGGTGTGCATAACAGTTTGCTATTAATATTATCTATTCCACATAATGATGGCATTTTTAGTGATTCCAGAATGTTGATTACGGCATTGAAGTCTATGGAAATAGGACCAGTCGGGAAAACATTAGATGCTACGAAAGAAGTGACAGTTATTGACATGCATACAGTGAAGATATTCGAAAATACACTGTTGAAAACATTGGCACACTCATCAATCAGAACATGTTCACCCCAACTATCAACCAGTTTGATGTCTGAAGATGCCTTTACAGCGACGCTGTTTATGGCTAGGGTTTCGTGGGTTTTTCGTGTGCGTCAACGAAAACTCAAGTCCCAAATTTGATGACAAATCGATTCATTCTATGTAAAAGCTTATTGTCTCATCACTTGGATGTGCATTTTCACTAGAGTAGTTATCAAGGGGCACCATTTCCAAGCTCAGTACACTTTCAGGTACATATTAAAGGTTCCTTAAAGATTTGCCGTTGCGCGAACCGTATCGGCCATGCATCAACGCTCGCACCGCCCTCTCGTCGTTCCAAGTTGCTTGCGTGCCTAGTTCATTTTCCTACCGCTCTCCCGGGGTGGCGGTCCCGTCGCGCGTGTCTAGTTTCCTCCGGCTAAACCGCTTCGCTGGTCATCCACCTTCACAAAGTGGAATGGCTCATGATTTTTTGTTTAGTTACGATCTAGAATTGACGACGGTTGTTTTGAGTTTGACAGGTTGCATAGATGCCGCGAGCTGGGCAAGAATAAAAGCAATGATAATCCCTGGAGGGGAAGGAACCAAAGGAAAAAGGACAAACATAAATTTCCAAACACAGCTAAGTGACCGGGGATCGACTGAAAACACCAGCCTGGTCCTGGTATCAAACGAAGGACCTCTCCATTTCCAGTGGAGGGGTCTACCAACTGAGCTAATCAGTATTTAGACGTCAGTAGAGCAAACAGGTTTTAACAGCTGCCAGCAGTCTAACACCAACAAGGTTGAAGGCCTGATATTAAAATTATGATGTTAATGCAATCAATGTAAGGATACCGCGATCAGGAGAAGAATAGCAACAATAATAATTCCTGGAGAGGGTAAAGAAGGAGGACGAGGGACAACCACAAATCTCCAAACACAGCTACGTGACTGGTGCGCGACTGAAAAAAAAATCCGCCTAATCTTTAATACGACCTTGCGGATTTTTTCAGACGCGCACCTGTCACCTAGCTGTCTTTGGAGTTTTCTGTTTGTCCTTTGTCCTCTTTGTTCCCCCTCTCCAGGAAATATTTTGTTTGTAAAGGTTATTTATTAACATATTCGGTAAAATGTAGTCAGAAAATATCTGCTTACTCTACCTCAGCATACCTCTGTATTGAGAGGATCATGTAGCATGCTTTAACCAGGCCTTCGTTGTATTTACCTTTTTGGTATTTCTAAAAAAACAAAATATTTCATTTCATAGGTGACGGACTGAATGGTGAGACCACGGTTTAGAATTGACAGCTCGAACAGTTGTGCACGGGATGTAACTCTCGACAAGCTCGGATGGTTTGTCTTTACAGTTGTCCATTTTCATTAACATTATGATAATCAAGTTCCCCATTGAAAATAACAAAGTAGTCCGAAAGCTGATAATTTATCATGTCATAGCCTCCCTCATGGAACAACAGCGTTTTGTTTTTGTTAATGGGCCCTGATTTTGGTGGCTTAATATCAATAAAGCAATTAAGAGCTATGGGGTCGCTTACGCCATCTAGATGAGACAAAGATTTAATTAAGATGGGTAAGTTGTAAGAACTAAATCAAGAACATTAGAGCTAATATCAGTGACTCTTGTAGGGAAAGAATCTGACTGGGTTTCGTTGAAAGAAAAACATAGGTGAATGAAATCGCTGATGATATTCGTGCCGCCCAAAAAAGTGGGAGCCGATGCTTTCCAGTCTATGCCTGGTACAGGTTAAAATCACCGAAACGAAAAATAGGTTTGCCAGTGTGATGCAATGCCAGCATGGACAAGTCATCACGAAGAAGATTATTAAAATCAAATAAAGTGTCAAGAGGACGGTCCCCAATCAAAAACGATCCAGAATAGCTATTCACGAAAGCCCAAACAATCTCATGAGCACTGGAAGCTGACCGGAAATACATTAAAGACCAGCAGTAAGAACGCTGCCGCCTCGGTGGTCCGTTCTGTCCCACGGATACATATAAAAATGTGGATGATCCGACATATTTCGCAATCATCAACATCAGAATGGAGCGTCCGTTTCCGACAGTAGAACAAAATCAGCATCACATGAATATATCAAAGATAACAAATCGTCCCGCTTGGGAAAGACGTTACGTGTATTTGCATATATAACACTGATCACGATCGTCAATCCGGTTTCATCAGTTGGGACACTCCCTACGTCCACCTATTTCACGAGCTCTTTTACGGCCTCTTATAGGCTATCATACATGAATAACTTGGGGCCGATGTGAAGCTTGTCTAGAGGAAGCGTAAAAAAATACTGTACCTGAAATTTGGATTTTGTAAAATAAGGCGGCAGAAGCGTTGAACGGGACGCTACGAACTCCAAAACATCCCTCGTACATTGATATCTCAAACAGATGGCCATATTTTTGGAAAAGAAGGGCGCGATCAAGCGAGGACTGTGACGTCACGATCCTCCTGGAACAGTTGAGAATGAGGGGAAGCGGCCTCGCTTCTCTCCTCCTCGCTTCGGTTCACCAGCTCGAGGGGACGAAGCGAAGAGGAGAGAGAATGAGAATCGTGACGTCACATGTTTTGTCGGCCTTGTCGGCAGTGTTCAATCGCGTATTTCATTCCCAAATATATGGCCATCCGTTAGAGATATCGCTGTATAAGTGGTGTTTCGGAGTTTTTCAGCGTCCCGCCAAGAGCTCCAGCCTTGTTTTGTGAGCACCAAATTTCGGTTAAGTATCCATTTAAAAGGCAATGTCGCTGGGCAAAACGTGACGAGGCTGTGGCGCGCAATACGGGTATGTTCACAAAAGTCTTCCGATACTGAAAACAAGCTTCCCTTGAGGCGAAAACCACTCTGAAGTAACTGGTTTTCAGTTTTGAAAGAACAAAAAGAAGCTACAATAGGCCGATTTCTTCCCTCTTGAAATGTACCTAGTCTATGCGCTCGCTCAGCATCAGACCTCGTTAAAGTGATAGCAAGACACTCTTCCGTGAATTTAAGCACTTTTTGTACCGATGATGACCATGATTCAGCGCGTACGTACACATCGCGACACTGTTAGCGCGAACACGACATCTGCGCATTTTCGCATTTTACTTTTATATAGTATTGGCGAGGACGAAATTTTATTGCTTACGTTATAGAACTGAATGAGCTCTTTCCGTAGCAATAATAGCTTGGATGACATCCCTTGGTTTCAAAGAGAAAAACTGGAAAAACCGGCGATCGCTTGTTCGCGCTAACTGTGTCGCGCTCTGTACGTCGGGAATGCCACACGAAAGCAAATTACAACGACGGGGACTTGTTTTCTAAATCGTCATCTCTAGATATTAACGAGGTAGTTACCGTAGCCTGCTCCGTGAGCGCATTTCGGATGGTACACACCTCTTCCTTTGTCTCGGAAAGTGATTGAAGCTCAGTTTCAATCGCTGCTATTGTCTGGCTCATGGCGGAGAACGAGCTTTTTAGTTGGGTTTGTTTATCAAGGAGAGTTTTAATGTCGCAATTGATTGCTTTCTGACCTTGTTCAAGTTCGGAGGAATTATCATCGAGGTTTTGTAGAAGGATTAGTAAGTCCGTCAGTTGAGGTTCGTCATCAGGGCATGGATTTGACTCAACGTCACCCAGATAGCAGTAACAAAGCACGAATCAAAGCAGTCAAAATGCGCATTATACAATAAAGCATCCTGGGGCACGGGAGCACTACAGAACTCGGGTTGTTAGATTTCTTATATTGCAAAAAATAGCGTTTACAAACATGCAGGGATTCCATTCCTGCGCCAAATGCGCCATTTTGCGCCTGAAGCGATTTCCTGCGCCATCCTGATAAAATTTCGCGAAATTGCGCCAAATTGCGCTAAAGTGCTCCAAAAGCCGAGTTTGCGGATTGGAGGGCATTTTGCGCCACCTACCCGAGCCAACAGCAACCTTACACAAATGAGACACCTAGCGGAACCCGGAACTGGTCCCGCGACCAGTTCCGGCACTCCGCCTAGCGACTAGAAACTGACGGTGGGTGGTGACATTTCTTGTTTCTTCTTCGCATCTTGGTCATGCCCGTGGCGTGGTTCGATCGAGTTTGATTTCTGCCAAGGTTCACGGTTTTGTGCAGTTACGCCACGCTTATGTTAGCCCGCTGTTCAGAACAGCCGGCATTCAAGGGGACTGCTGTGCATCGAATGCAATAAAGAAAGGTAAACCCCCATGACTGGCTGACCTCAGTTAGGCTTTCAGTCAGACTTTCGCTCTACGTGACTGGGCGAACCCACGTAGCGTTGAGCCACGTGGGTTCGCCACGTGGCTCTACGCTTGTTGTCTTTCTCTAGTATTAATACTCATTACACATAATTGATTCCTCTAAAAAATTTCCCCTCGATAGTTTTCAACCGGAATATGGCATGAAGCACATTTGCGTTATAGTGAAAGACGCCTGGTGAAATACGTGCCAACTTCAAAATTCTTGTAAAGTCAACAAGGGATACTGAACCAAATAATTTAGTGTCCATAATAAGTGGCGCACGTTCTTTCACGAGCCAGCAGCCGCCGGTGTGCGCGAGCACACGCAACGAAAGTGACGTCAAGAGCCTCCATTCGCGCTTAAAGAGGACAGTGAAATGCATGGGCTTCGGGCCAAAATGAGAATAAATACAGGCTTTTCATCTCTACGAGTGAAAGCTACGTGCTTGTCAGACCAACTAATCGCTTACCTTTACACCAGACACCACCAGTGTAGATGAAAAACTTGTCTTTATTCTCCTTTGGTCCGAAGCCCATACATTTCACTGTCATCTTAACCGCGAATGGGAGGTCTGTGACGTCATTTTTGTTGCGTGTGCTCGCACACGCTGCTGCTGCTGTCTCGTGGAAAGAACGTGCGCCACTTACTATGGACACTAAATTCTTTGCTTCAGTATCCCTTTAATGAGTTGCTCTAAAGCGCTAAAAATGTGTATTTACATGCTATAAAGTGCACAGAAAATGATCATTTATTGTTCATTTTCTGTTCCAGAATGCATATTTTGGTGCCCAAACTGCTCCAGAACGCATATTTTGGTGCTCCAAACTACTCCAGAATGCATATTTTGGTGCTCCAAACTGCTCCAGAATGCATATTAAGGCGCTCCAAAAATTGCTCCAAATTGCATTTCAGCGATGGGATCCCTGAACTTGTAAAAGGGTAAGCAGGCAAAGTCAGGCGTGGCAGTCGTAACAGAGCTCCTGTGCCCACTGGCGTCCCTGAAGCTGTAGTTATATAGCCTGGTTCTAGCGCAGCCTGGTGACGATTCATCCGCTCGAGGATGTGTGACGGTGCAGGATGGCAGACAACGTGACAGGACTGGTGGTGGTAGAAACGGCACTTATTGATGACTTGAGCAGAGATAAGATGGTTGCGCAGCGATCCGCGGTATTGCAGACGGTTACTTGAAGGAGAAAAGCAGCCGAAGAAATGTGGTTTTGTTTGCTGCTGGCCACCTGCTTAGACCATCAGCCTGGCCACCCCTGCTATAGACCAACTCATGTTTAAAAACAAACCGGTGCACCCCTAGCGGACACCAACGGCGCCGCACATGCGCGATGGGTTGTGGGCAAGAAGCTCGTCATCGCTCATAAACAAACCAATGGAAGGCGATGTTGTCGGCGTCGATGTGAGTCCCCGTGCTCTTTTCGGGTTGGAATTGTTGATTCCACGTCTTCCTGGCAATGTCTGATTATTTTAGCGGCCTCAGCGAAATTAACGCGGCTCGTTACACCGCAAAACGTCACGTGAATATTGGGACATACGGCGATTCATTCCGCGTGCACGGCGCAGAATGGGCGCTAAAGCCTGATTCGCATGATAAAATTCTGCTCGCTATTTTCAGTCGCGACGTCGCTCGGGCTGCGAAAGCGTGGACCGTTGTTGAGATGGTCGACGTCGATTCTGAAAATCGCAGGCATAATCGAACCAAGTTAATCAGGCATAACAAGTCGGTGATGGCCACTGGTAACAATGATCAACGTCTCCTTGTCTCTACTGTTCACACCGAGCCTACTTACACCAACCCACCTTCAAACTTAGAAGTCTTTTGAGGCCTGCACTTACTTCTTATCGCAATTACCGAGTCAACGTTTGGTCTACGGGCCGCTGTCGTTTGAACGAGCAGATGACAAGCAGAAACATCTGAAAAAGCAGACGACACTTCAAACGATCAGGCAGCCGTTTCAACTTTGACGCACTGAACGTAGTTCGCAGGTAGTCCGTAAAACTTGGCGGTTTTCCCGCGTTCATGTTGGAACAAAACAAATAAATCTGACGACCTCAAGTATCCGTGAATTCAAACCAAAGTGCTTCCCGCTCAAGCAAACGTGGTCCGACGGCGTCTGGCTTTTTATTTTTCACGGTACCTCGTTCTCAGACGAACTGAGCAGGCAGAAAAAAAACATAAAAAATTACCTTCAAACCTTTCCCGACTCCTCTGGCACAGCCCCAGTCGCGGCGTTTTGACGAGAAGGCAGGTTTTTGTCTGGTTTCTTCCAAAACGACACAGGAATGCACGTCCCACATGATGACTTCCGCCCACCGCCCCAGACCGGAAGTGTGCCCGATGGGCCACCACCGCGCAGTGACGTAACAGAGCTAAGTTCGTGTATAGACAATGAGTAGGATCATAAATACTGTCTAAGTGAAGTTCTTTAAATTTTGTATTTCATTCCCTTTTCATTTTGTTTATGGAACATAACAAGAGACATGAGCACATAATGAACATGTCCAAATAAAAAGCAAGCCAAGCCTGAAATAAATCAAACTTATTTTGAGTGTATTGCATCTTTTGCCACATTCAGTGTATTGCATCCACTGCCGTCGATTATTCATGGACATCCAAAGGCATCCGCAATGACACCGATGAATGCGGAATATGTGTATATGCATTCTGGAGTATAGCGGTTTGTATATGACTACAGTTCGGGTCACTGCTTCATTCTACCAAGGTAGTGCCGGAAACGCCTCTGGGTACCCTACCAACGACATCACGACTTTTTTACCCTGCCGGTTATTGCGCACTCGTCTTTCACTATAAGGTCCCCACTCTCCTTTTCAAGAACAATACCCAATATCTACACGTTCAGCCTAGACGTACCTATAACGTTGGTCCTTTTGCAACTGGTGAATCAGCCAATGCTCCGGAGTCACGAGAACATGACTGATCCGCCGCCAATCATGAAGATCCTTTAGCTAAATGTACCTTTATGATCCTGTGAATAGAGTCTTAAATACAAGAATCAAAGAAAGAATACAAACACTTAGAGACAATGACAGAGTGCACAGATCTTCCGACTAGCAATGTACATTTACTGATGTCTCCTTCAATACGTCCATTCCCCCTCCCAACTTATTAAACACAAGACAAAAAGTAAGAGTATTAGATGCAAAACGGAGACTTTATTAGATTGACACTCATGCTTTAAATTACCCACGTCTCTGTGACGGCCATTCAGAGAAATAGCGCTTATATTATGTATTCTAGTTCCTCGGTCGTTATTATTAACGATATCTTTTGTTTATACTACAGGGCGCATCACAGCTGATTTCATTTAGGTCAGTTATTTAACTTTCTATGTGAGGTTAAAGGAATAGTGAACCGAAATTTCGAGTTCACAAAACAAGGCTGGAGCGATAGGCGGGACGTTGCGGAACCCCAAAGCACTACTCATACAGCGAATATCTCTAACGGATGGCCGTATTTTTGGAAAAGAAATGTGCGATAGAACACGGCCAACGAAGCCGACGAGACATGTGACGTCACGATTCTCATTTCCACGTCACGACCCTCCTCGCTTCGTCGCTTCGAGCTGGTGAACAGAAGCGAGGAGGAGAGAAGCGAGGCCGCTTCTCTTCATTCTCAACAATTCCAGGAGGGTCGTGACGTGAGAGTCCTCGCTTGATCGCACCCTTGTTTACCAAAATATACGGCCATCCGTGTGAGAAATCGATGTATGAGTGAGGTTTTGGGGTTCGTAGCGTACCGTTGAACGCCTCTGCGGTCTTATTCCGCGAAATTAAAATATCGGTTCAGAACCGCTTTAAGCACATGTGGTTATTAATCACAGGCAGATACTTCGTCATAAAGTCTCAATGAATAAAGCCGAACGATAGTTTACAACCTATTTTCACGGTTTAGTTGGCATTGGGTTGAAATATGTGTTATATATATATATATCTACGGTGCACACCCAGAAAGTATACCGTTCACGCATAAGACTCGCGAGAGTACTTACTGCTCAGTCGAGCATGTGCCATTCTGATCCCTCATCCATTATTCACGAATTGACTTAAATTGTTTATTATTTTATTATGGCGGCCCTTGCGTCATCTTTATTCTGCGTAAGTCAACAGATGGGCCCTTCAACTCTAAAGTTGGTTTTTAATATAAACTTTTGAGTGCGACAAGTGTCTGAACTAACAGACTATAATATATACATTGCCAACTTTACAGAAATTCTAGAGTGCGTGCAATTTTTTATTATGTTTAATAAGAAAAGAAAGGGAGTTCATTGTGTATTGCGGAGTTGTAAGTTGTCTCTGATCCTGAACAATTTGATGAAGGATGTCAATGAAAACATTCTGAAGAACCCTACAACTTCTAATGTTTTAACACCTGCCCCTGAAGTTTCTTACATAAGAAACATACGTTTTGTACTTAAGGTACCTTTACCAAACATTGACCAAATATTTCAGTAGCACAAATTGTTTTCACAGCAGATGCCCAAGTTACAGCTTCAAGACTTAGACAGCAGATTTCAATGAAGAGGATATCCATAAATGTGTGTCACGATATCACAATTTTCTTGCCATGCAAGACGATTACACCAAGAATAATCAAGGTATGCAGAAGGTTTTTTCGTATATGTATAAATAGTTATACAAACATTGTAGCATATAGGTTTCTTGTTTCATAACAAAAAGTTCTTTCCGGACGAGCATTGTATTTTTCATGATGCTGTAATAAACCGAGCGAGTATCTTTACAACATTTTGACTCTAAACTAAAGCTCCAACTGAACAATATATTTCTTTCATATCTCATTCAAAGGCACGTTCACCAACTGGCTGAATTCAATACATTTGGTCGACGAAGCACCTGCAGTTGAGTCGACTACACGGGAATGCGAAGTGCAGCATTCCCGCACAGCTGAACCCCCAAGAACCATCGACACCTCCTAGTCTGACTCACGGCCGGCGTTAATACCCAACGCCGCAACGGCGACCGCTCCGACTACACCGCGCGCAGCATGCCGCCGCATCGTGATCAGCGTTGTGAGGCTTAGACTATATCGCTTTATCACCGGATTTGTCCCTCCTCGTAATTAGGAAGGGGGATATTTACGGAAGGGGAAACCGCTGACGCAGAACCCCCGCCCTCGCCCGGTTGCACGCGCTCGTGCGCGACTCCTTCCTCAGCACCCACATCTTTGCTCACTTGTTGAATATTTCAGTTCCGATCCTTGTCATAAATAGGGCTCAGTCATAAACGACACTTTAAACTAACCCGCCCCTTTCCTACATCGCTCTCCATGTACGAAGACAAATAAAAAAAGGAAGATATATAGATCGTGGGAAGAGAGGGGCTTCCGTATAATTCGGAATGCAGGTGACGTCAGCGAGTAGAGAGAGGTTCGGGAGCGCCATCTACCGCATGATATCGAAATGACAGTATCACGGGGACACAGGTTGCACACTCGGGTGTAATCGGTTTTTGTAGATTTTCGGGAGCGGTACGCATGCCGCGTTGCTCGTGCGCCCATCGCAATTTCGTATTGGAAGCTTTTTTTTGTGTTTTGTTTTTTATGTGTTATTTAGGGCGACAGGGGAGTGAGGTGGGAAGAAGGCTGCGCTCTAGGTAGGGAGCGGGGAGGTTGGGGACGTTTCAGCGGTTAACCAGAGGGCGGGTTTCGGCGGGATCCGATGTCGAGACCATCCATCAGCATTTCGGCGGTCGTGTTTATGGCCCATAACGACACGTGTTGTTGAGCTGGCTGCGGTGACTAAGAGGTGAGCCGAGAACGTGCTCGGGGGCTTCACTTCAGGGAAGTGACGGCGTCACTGGAGGGGGGAGGGGAGAGAGGGCTGGAGTGAAGGAGAGGACCACTCTGGAGATTTTGGGTGTGTCGGCACTGCCCATAATCGGTAACTATACGAGGAATAGGTAGACTATGACGGAAGGCGTGCGGTTACCAGACGCCAATGGGGTTCTTAAGGACCCCTGAAAAAAAGAAAAAAAATTTTTTCAAAACAATCTGGTTACGACACGCGTGTCAAAAAATAAATTTTACGCGAAAAAAAAATTTTTAGAGCAATATTGACTGCGTTAGACACAATTTAGTTGGTAGTCACCTCCTTTCCACTTTTTTCTCTCTCTCGGCATTTCGGGCGCGTGGAAAAGAGGTACTCTCCTCCTCTTCGTAGTGGATCGGCTTGGCTGCTTGGCTGGCTTGGCTGCGCCCCGTACGAGAGCCATTGCTACTTCCTGTGTCTGCCGGTCGCACGTCGTACCGCGTCGTACAGCCGATTCACACGACGGACCGAATCGCGATTTTCGTCCGCAGACCGTGTAGCAAGTGACCGGCACGTCACCGATTCCTGCAATCCGCGCCTCGTCCGCGGATGCGCAGACTGATAAAGTCAAGCGCCTTTTTCACTCGCGGTCTTTTTGGCGGGAGATTGTCTTGAAATGCGTTTATTCTGGCAACGCTACGTTGTTTTCTTGTTTTTGTTTCTGGGCGATGAAAACAAAAGTGGCGCATCGTTGTGTTTTGTGCGTTCGCTGGTTTATTTTGTCGGGCGTTTCTTCGTTCCACGTGTGAAAGGAACTGCAAAAACTTTGTCTGGCTGACGCGACGCAGGTTTCGGTACTCCTCCGGGTCCGCGTCAAGAACCTTCCGTCATAACTCGTCTAGCACGCCGCGATGATTCTTGCACTTCCAATCAGGATTTCACCGAGCAAGACCTCTCTTGTTCCTGTGGTGAACTTGAGTGTCGTGCACGAGCGCGGAGTGCGTGAAGGCATCTCCAAACGCCCCTTCGCGAGCCCAGAACTTCGTCGCTTCTACGCGGAACCCTTCTCGAGCAGGACCATGCCTGTGTCACTCTCATGCTTTGGGTTAGTAAGTCTAGTGGCGCTTCGCGCGAAGCCTATCACGGTGTTTTGTCTCGTTCTGTACGTAACATCGGCGTACAATTCATTATCGCGGTAGCGAACGTCGATTTCTCTCTTGGACAACGGTGCCACGGTGCGATGTTGGAGCTTCGCGGCACTGTGGGGTGGCGACCAGGTTCGGTCCGTCCTCACTGTCGTCTGCTCGTCGTCTCCCTCGTGTGGATGCGCTTGGGAGACAGACGAACCACAGATATGTCGTCACCGTCCACGGATCAGTCCGTCATGTGAATCGGCCATGACTAACTAACACAAGCAACAAGCCCTCTTCAGTAGGTCTTCACTTATAAACGCGATAAAACTATAAAACCACCCGAGGACGCGAAACGCGTTGCCAAGACGGCGACCATGACAAAAAAAATGGCGAAGCTTTTGTTTGTTGGGTTTGTTGCTTTATCCGAACGGAAGTAACGATTTTGTAAAATGTTTGTAAACAATTCAATCAATCAATCAATCGAGTTTATTGTCATGAGTTGCAGCATACAAATTATTGAGAACCATCTGGGCCCATAGGCCTTTTGGCTGTTTGGGCCCATTTTAATAATAACATAGTTATTATTCATTCGGTGGATTGTTTCATTCGGTGGATTTTTTCTTAAACTTAAAAATATGTAATTCTAAAGACGATTTCAAGAGATCACGAAGATTTTATAACAAACATCAAAGCTGTCACTCATTCTATTGGCCAATGAGAAGCTGATTTGAATGACCATCGTTACCAATGAGAAGCCGAGCTGAATGACCTGGAATTTCCGCGAAAAATTTCAAATAAATCTCTCGCCGTCAATATTGCTCTAAACATTTTTTTTGCGTAAAATTCATTTTTTGACACGCGTGTCCCAACCAGACTGTTTAAAAAAAAAAACTTTGTTTTCTCTTCAGGGGCCCGTCAAGACAGGAGATTGTCAAATGCCTAAAAGCGTGCAAGTGTTCCAATATGTGCTCCAACTTTTTTGTTTTCATATAAAAAGCTACGAGCCTCAGTCTTTACGTACGCTCCCGCTTCTACCATCCTGGAAGCGAAAAAGGTGTTGAAATTACAGATTGCGAGTATGAAACATTCACTTCAATTATTCAATTATACATATTATTTAGCTTCTTTCCTCCACAGGCTTTCAATCGCGCTAGCTGCACCGAATAACTTGCTTTGACAAATGTTTCTCGAGGTCTTGAGGTATCCTATTTTATCAAGTGATTAGAAAATAAAGTTATCGTATTGCATTGTATTCTGTTGTGTTGTATTGTATTGTATTGTATTTTATGCGGTTCCATACTCACCGACAAAGCATCACAACTAATCAATGGATTCTTGCTTATATTCGGCGATGACTCCGCTCAATAGACCTTATTGGGATCTGCATTGGTACGTTTTATATATGGTATATACAATGTTCAACAGAACGCAGTCCTGCCGAATATCGACTCTCACCGTGTGTCTGGCCAACGTTTCACGTGAACCCACGCTGTTTTGCTCTCTATCGCGTTTGAAGGACCGGGGACACCCAGCTGCGACGTGCCGCATTTCCAGCGGCCCTTATATTACTTGGAAACAGGAGCCATTATCTGGTAATGAATTCGGCAAGTAGCCCCGGACGATGACCGTCGTCCACTTATCAGCACCTCTGCCGACCCCTTCGTATCAGCACCGGAATTTCATTAGTGGCCCGCAGGTCCCGGTTCTCTTTCGGCTCGCCACTCCATTGTTCCTGAGCCGTTGCTTCTGTTTCCTTTTCCGTCCGGCCGAAGGGAGTGCAAACAGTCCCCGGTCAACCCCGTTGGCGGAGGCCGGGTGCCAGAGCTGGCTCCAATGGCCTCTTGAGCGGAAGATTATTGCCTTCGCGAGTAGCTCTCGTAACGCGCGTGTGGAATCCGCTCACGTAGGCAGCCAGCTGATAAAACGGCTTTCGCTGGAAACCCCCTGAACGCGTGGGTGTTGTTGTAACTAAGTTAAGTTATTGGATTATGTAATCGGCGTTCTGAGTTTCAAATTCAGATAGTCAACTGCATAGTGCTCTTTTTTCTTAGACGCGATAAATGTTTTTTTTATCTGCAACGCGCCGTGTTATTTTTGTTTTTTAAGACATCCTTGAAAAACAAAGTCAAAAATTATTTAACGGGAATGTGTGCGTGTGACGACGTTGCAAAATGCAACATGAGTTTAACAGAGCGCCGGTGCGTGGCGAGGCCCGAGCTTCTTCTTATCACTCCGTGGCCGGTTAATTTGCAACGCAAGCCGATAAGAATGCCGAAGACCCGATTACGGTGCAACACGTGCGAACATAATAAACTACGCGTTGCGTTCTTAATGCAGTCGGTGATAGTCTTTTCAGGTTTGACAAGGTTTGAACAGTCTAGAACGACTGCCAAGTAAAGGCCTTTTTTAATGTGTATCTCAAATCGTTGATCACATAAATGGGTACCGGTGTCAGTGCAATTCCGTAGCATTTCCGGGAAATGAACGAACAAAGCTTTTACTCTGCCGCTTGAGGTTTGGTACACCGTGCTGTGGAGCCTGCAGAGCGTCAGTATACGCCTTGACTGGAAAACCAGACCCACATATCCCTTTAGGTTATCCGCGGTGTAGCGCTGAGAGTCGCCGGTCAAAATGTGTCATTTGAGTGCACTTATGTACGCTGGGGAGTGCTAGTACTGCATACAAGAGCCATTAATTAACAGCGTGTAGGAACTGCTGGAGCTTATTTTGGGGACGTCAATGCGCAAAATTCGCTAGACAACTCAAAGACGCGGGGTGCTTTGCGCCACAAAACGCAATTTCTATATATTTAATATAATATATGCTACTCAAACACTCATTGGATTATTATTATAATTATTTTGTCTGTCTTCGACTCGTGTATAAGGTGACACCATATTTGATTCGAATATCGTTTACGAATTACCACTTACAGATACTTATACCCATCACTGGATATTATTTTAACTTTGCGTCCACTA
>JAZHYW010045875.1:0-15767 GCA_037355805.1 Ixodes ricinus
AAAATTTGGCACATCACAGATATGCTTATATACGTAAGTTTACAGCGCACTAACTAATCAAGTGTGTGGCAATAACCTAAGTGCGGCGGTTTTCTTGTTATTTCTAACTGCTGAAATCTCGTGACCGAATATTTAGTTCAATGTCTCGATCAACGTCCGTTCTAAATGTTTTCTCGACTATATTTTGTCGCAAAGATTGAAGCGTGCAGCGACACAGTACTCATTAAACCTTTGTTCTGAACACGTCAGGCAAGTGGGTAAGTCAACTTGGCCAACCCCGTGCACGTACAACCCCTATGTCTAGAACAAGGCTCCGAGAAAAGATCCCGAAGCCGGCTGACGCATCACAGTCACCGCCTTTCATGGCTAAACCAAAGGTCCCTGCTTGAAAAGACGCAGCCGCCACACTTGGCCGACTCGGCGCAGATCAATCAGGGGATGAGCCTCCACATTGACCGGGGGAAGCCTCCCCAGCCTCCTCCCGTCGCTCCTCCCTTCCCCCATCAGGGACAGCGACTGTCCCCTTTTCGCCCAGATTCCCCCGGCTACCAGTGGGTTGCAAATCAATGATCCGTAGCGAACCCGTCTCAAAGCAACGTCGCTGTCGATGGCGGGCGGGAGGCTCGGCTGAGACGGGTCCTCATCTCCCAGAACGTGTCTTTCCGCTGAAAGCGGGAGCTACGCCGGGCGCGTTTGTCGAACTCCGGCGTGAACAATCCCGAGAACTTTTTTGACGTCGGGACTGTTCCTTGCCTTTTGTTTCTTTTTTCGTGCTGGTTGCTTGACGAACGTTGCAGCCTGACTTAGTTGGCAGCGATCCGCGGATGGGAGCGAGACAGCCGTCGAGGCTTAGTACGACGTGATTTGAGGTTGTGGGTGCTGTTGTCCTACTTGCGCTCAAAGATATCGCTGTTTTTAAATGATGCGATTGTTTTATCGTCATAATGTGTTGGCATTACCTAGTTGTGCGGATCCTTGTCAGTGCGAGGCGTGACTGATTAGGAGGGTTGCTTCCGCCGCCCAACCTTTCCTTAGCAGGTTTTGTTTTAATCACTGGATCTCTGGATCAATCAGGAAAGTAAGACTATACTAAAATATGTTCTGAGAAATTATTTTCGTGTGCATTTTGATGTTGTATAGACGTTGATAAGGGAATATAAAAGGTATAAAAAGAGAATTAGAACATGCCTGCTGCAATCGGAGGTTGCTTACCAATAAAAGTTTATAGAAGAGCTTAGTTCGCATAAATGGAATGCCTGTTAAAAGATTAAAAACTGTTTCTGATGTGGCCAGTTTATAAGTCTGGTAATCCAGTTTCAGTGTCAGTGGCGACAAGAGCTCAATGGGTAATACACCTTACTCGTGATGCTTTCGATAATTTGTTCGAAAAACCTGAATGAGTTTCAGAATTATCCAGGAGGATATTATATTAGGCTGTATAAAATATTAATTCCAAGACTATGGCGAGACCTCTTAAAGGCCGCGACGACTCTAGATTCGTAGCAGACGATCATTTCTTAATTAGACAATGATGGACAGTGTAGAAAGGGGGAGACCGGAAGCGATGGAAAAGTGGAAAGCGCTAACAGGTTGTCGGTTTTTAACACATCCTTTCTTCCACGTAAAAAAACGGATTAAAATTTAAAAAATGTCAAAAAGCGGACAAATTTCGCTATCTGCGTGATTTTGTTCACTGTACTGAACATCCACAAGATACAAGTTTTCTTTGTTTTTTTAAGCCGAAGAGTTGATATACTAATTTTAATGAAAACTGTCGTTACTTGTATACTAATTTTGCCCGTCGACATATGAAGGGTGCAGCGCTCAGTTTTCTTGAGTTCAGCGCAGAAATTAGTGAATATGTAGAACAAATCTTTCGGTAATGCCGGAAGAAAAAGCGTCACCTGTCCAAAAGCTACTACACAAATATTCATAACCAGCGCGTAAAAATCGTTCAGGAGACATCCCATCATCTCGGTGTGCGTCCCCTGCAAGTTGCAACGACGTGATCGTTCTCACAAAAGACGCCAAATAAGCACCACAGTCACCAAAACAACCGAATAGAGCAAAAGTCCCAGGATGGAGGGTCATTCATGCGTCGAGGAAGAGACGCCAAGAAGCGAGCAAAGGCAAAGACGAGCTTAGCGATTTCGCGCCTAATGTAGCGGAACGGAATCGACCGAGGACGGCAGACGCAGCGTCGCTGTCTCTACCAGGCTGCTTTTTTCAAATAGGGGCACGGGTTGCCACGTCCTGCTCTAAAATATATTACTTTCTTATTCTAAGTTTTCGTCTTTCCCGGAATATTTATGCTTCCCGGCCAGATGACATCGATCGTCTCTTAACAACGACTCGTTCTCGAGATATGAGTCTTGGACAAAACCGGAACTTTGAGAGCAGTGCAGAAATCGCGCGGGCACGTTAATTTCTTAACTCGTGAGGACCAAATTACAGTCTACGGTGGAGCTACTCAAGCGGTGCGTGAAATATCATTTACGTTCCGAGTATACGAATCTAGAATGTATAACTGTTTTCTTAACATATTTAAGAAACACAATCTAAATTATCGCACCGGTTGTTTTGACTGCAACATACTCCACAGGCGCTGTACCCAAATGGAATTGCTATAGTTGTGTATTCCGTGCAATAAGAATGCCCACGTATCGAACGTCGCGCAGTCGGATTGAGCCCAAACGAACGGCGAACCAATGACATCTCGGTGCGCGGATTGAGTCAGTCCTTTCATTCCACGTATCTATGACCCCTATTTTCAGGACCATAAAATAACTACCTAATTCGACCTTCCATTTTTGAAAGATACTTGAACAATCATAGAACTTTCGCAGTTAAGTCCGTCGACACATTTCTTTTTTCATAAGCATACACCGGTTCTTGTCATTCCATGGAAGCGAAGGAAGACGTAACGTGAAGTCAAACGACGTCGCTATCAAATTCTATTTTTCGACGCGACTAACGCTCAATAAGCACGCAAATATGATGTTATTACCTCGAGTCTACGTTAAAATCCCACAAATGACCAACCCTTCAGGGTCTGCGCCCCATAAGGTCCTCAGCATTTATTCGCCTCGAATACATCGAGCACCACCCCAGTCCCAGGAATTACCATCAACGACCACCGTATACTATAGGAAAAAAATAATAAAAAAATACGTTTTATTACGAACTTCCCGTAACCCGTTAGGACTGGCTGCCTTCCTCCGTGCATCTTGAAAGTTGGAAACTCTGGACGTCGTCGCGGCAGCTTCACGGTTTGCTTTTGGCGCTTTGTCGTGCCGCTCCGGAACACGGAACGACCAGGCGACGCAATGCTGCGAGGGCTTGCAAAGAGCCCGAGGCAGCGGCGTTTTACAAGCGCCGTTACGGCTCCGAGCAAGTGCTTTTATGGGCCGAACATTTCTCCCTCGGGTAACGCTGGTGGCCCGCCGTCGCCGCGCTCTGTCCCGACTTGAGATGAACCGAAGCCAAGACCACAGCTACACGCGCTCGCACGCGCATACACCTACATTCCGTTTCAAACCTACGATGGACCGTAGCGGACGTTAGGAGACCTCGGAACCAATCCAATGCCGTGTGAGTGTCACGTGACCATTTGAACCGGTGCAGCGAGGAACGGGGCGCTTACGTGACGGATATGTCCACAGGGCTGGATTGGCTGGGATGGCAAGGAGCGTCCCCCGTGGTCCATCACAAGGTGAAACAAGAGAATCGCGTCACGGCCTACTCCTCGTTGTTGCTTTAGTCTATGACGCGTGGCGCGTGTTTTCCAGGGATTCGATTGGCTAATAATGTCGAACTAATGTTGTGACCCACGATGCATTCCCGGCAAACGATTGGTCGTGCCGAGTTGCAGCCTTGGCTCTGGTCCGTGTTGAGACCGGATCGGCGAAGAGGCTACGCGCGACAGTGCACGAAGCAGCAGTTCGGGCGCTGCAGCGTTTTACTGGTAGAAGCTCTCGGCTGCAACAAACACGGGCGTTATACGTGGATACGTGGAGCTTGAAAGTTGTTCGGGCGTCCATTAAATATGCATTTATACGGGAGAGTGCACGCCGCCGCGTGGCGCGGAGACAGACTTCGCAAACTGTGTTCAATTGCTGTTTTCTGCTCCTGCTTGCGTTCAGCGTTTTTCTTTTGTCGTTGTTGTTGTTTCTCTGGAATTGTTGAGAAAAGTGCTGGAGGGCGGGGTTGTTGTGATGTTTCTATTTAACTGGCGGATTGCCGCGCGGTTGCGTTTATGGCGGCCGTTCAGAACAAGCGGCTTGAAAAGGAAAATCTCTTTCGTGTCCAAGTGGCAATTTTTCAATCTTTCCATTCGCGTTGCTTTAAGTGAGGCTTATTTATGAGATGGGATTCACGCTCAGGAACTGTAAAGGTTGTTTGTAAACTGCCACGACGCCTGTTTGGCTTTGTCTCCGCTTGTTTTACAGAAAAAGATGAAGGGCCAGATACAACTGGTGTACAGTTAGAATATGATGGAAAACTTCCAAATGTATAAATGTGTATACTTCTTTTTTAGTCTTTTGAATACGGCAATTTTGTGTCTAAACTCTCGTAGATCAGGTTTCCCCTTACTTGAATGTTTGTTAAATTATTTTATTACTCACTTATTTGTTGTATTTTATTAATGTTCTTACGTTCCAACCTCCTGTTATACAGTGGCTCTCCTTCTAAAATATACTTCTTAACTAAAGGTATTTATTACAGACCGTGATGGGGTGGCATATTTTCTCTATTTCCCCCGTTAGATATTTGAAGAGAAGGTTCGTTATGTTTTCAGTTGCCACTTTCTGTTTCCGACTTAAAAAAGGAAAAATTATAGTTTTTTTTTATTTTTAAATATTTCGTACATGCATAAGAAAGCAGGCAGAACCAAAACAAAACGTACACGTACGAACGACAAACGCCTTACTTTGTTCGAATTTCAGTTAGAGGAATTACTGCATGTATCCCATTAAAAAAAATGCAATATATATATATATATATATATATATATATATATATATACATATATATATATATATATATATATATATATATATATATATATATATATATATATATATATATATATATATACGATGTACAGGTGGACGAATTCGATATTGCGAGAACTGCGCGTCGCAACAAAAACGTTTTTTGGCGTTTTGTTCCTCGGCCAGGGGCCTATTTAGGAAAATTATTAAAGTCCGGATAATTAGATTGTTAATTATATTTGCGTAATTAACTTTTTAATATTGTGTTTAAGGGCATGGTTTCAGTTAGAAAATTGCTCAAAATCATCGAAAACACTAAATCAACAAATTGCAGAACGATAGAAGGCACGCGAAGTATTTACGGCTTTCTGAAAAAACCGCACAAATTCGATGGGTGTTTAGGTTTCGGTTTGCAATCGAAGCGCGTCTAGGCCCCGACGGCCCCGCACCCCCGTGGAGAAATAGTGCATCCAACCTCTGCTGCGCTGTCATCGCGCGACGCAGCAGAGGCTGGTTGCACTATCACTCCACGGGGCGCGGTACCGCCGGGGGCGAGATGCGCTCCGATAACAAACCGAAACTTAAAACCCGTCGAATTTGTGCGGTTTTTCAGAAAGCCGTCAAAATGCTTCGAGTGCCTTCTATCGTTCCGCAATTTGTTGATTTAGTGTTTTTTTATGATGCTGAGCAACTTTCTAATTGAAACCATGCTCCTTAAACCCAATATTAAAAAGTTAATTCCGCAAAAATAATTAACACTGTAATTATCCCGGACTTTAATAATTTTCCTTATACAGGCCCCTGGCCCAGGACCAAAACGACACGAGCCTTTTTTGTTGCGACGCGTAGTTTTCGCAATATCGAATTTGTCCACCTTTCGTGAAACACCCTTTGTATATATATATATATATATATATATATATATATATATATATATATATATATATATATATATATATATATATATATACATGTACAAGCCAGCCATAATATAGGGCTTAGCGGGAGAATTGGTATGTTCTGATTTCAATTTAAACGGTTTCCTTCGTTGACAGAGGATCGATTCTCGGAGATCTCCAGCAACATTCCCGTTTTGAAACGTGGGCGAGCCGGAAGAACACTTGTTGCAAAGACTCTTTCGGCTTTTAGATAAGATAGCTCTGCATTTACATCCGGAAGAACTGATCTTCAACCGTACATGCGGAAACCTGTATCGAAGTTCCTTAAACATTCCCCAATATCGCGAGGAAAGTTATTTCGAATGGAATGCTCATTTCACTGGGCGTGTAGTGCACTCCACACTGCGCGATCACGAAGTAAAACTACAAACTCCAGATAGCGACTGTGTTCCCTACCAGATCGGTATCTCGCGGGAGGAATGCTGTGCTCCGTTCACCCCTGAACCTGCAGCGTGGCATGGAGCCACGCACTTGCCGGACCAATCAACGGCCTCCCTTTTATCGCCCGAACCCGCTCTCTACGTTTGGGTTTGGGCGCGACGGTGATCACGTGATAAAATATAGATATTTGACTTGTCCAACCAGCACATGGCTCCCACGGCGCTGTCAGCTTCGGGGTAAACGAACTATAGAACGAACCTGGTCTGCGGATTCGAGACGCAAATATTTTGGCGAGGAATATGAGTCCTCCCCATCTGCACGTTCTACTCGGATGGCATTGCAGGGCTTGTACTCCGCAGAAGCCTCCGCGGAGAAAAACGCATTTCGAAAGTGGGGAGGCCCTTCGGGAAGGTGGTTTACGGAGATGATTCAAGGAAAGAGGAATTCCTAACAGAGTTCGCTCTATAAAGCCTGCATTTTTTTTTTATTTTTTTGGCGCGGTGCATACGCTTTTCTTCGGGGAGTATGGAATTCGAAAAGGCCCGCCTAACAGCTGTCGTTGGTGGTCTGGATTACGTGCGTGGGTACATCGATCCGCAATCGAAAAATATGCGTGTCTTTTCGTAAATCTGGCTACAGTACAAAGCACTTCCGCCGTTTAAGCTACTCACCCAACGTTTGGAGCGAGAACTGCGAACCGGCGCTTCCAATCCACATCAACATTGTGTTCTTGCATGAACCTAAGACGGGTGGAAGGAGGAAGATATATTCGCCTCCGCTTCGGAGCGTCAGGGTGGGTTATTTGATCTATCTTCAGGACGATGCCTAGTTTTTGCGCAGAAAGTCGGGTTTGGCATTTTCAGTGACACACAGTAAAAGATCCAATGTTTGTACTTCCAAAATACGCCCATGTAAACAATCGGCAGGAACTCGTGGAATGTTGTGCATGAGGGAGATCATTAGTAGCATTTTCACCAGCACCTCAGTGAGTGACCTTATCTTTTGAAGAACCAAAATATATTATTATTATGGACCAACAAATTTTTTTCGAGAACCGAATTGTGTAATAAGTATTATAAGCCAAATGAACTTTTCCAAGTGCATACATTAAAAAAAGACAATTACTCAATTCTTCTCAGCAAGAGCGAAACACAGGCCTCTTGAATATTGAGTTTCGGTGACGTCAACCTACTCTCCCATTGTACTGACTCACCAGTCAAAGGAACAGCATTTAAAAAGAGAGAAACTTCACGACGTTCAAAGGTGGACTCTATCAAAAGTTCTGGCGCTTTTGTCTCGAACTTTTTTTTCTATTTTTCCTTCTTGGCGAATATAGCTGCAGCGACTGTTCGCGCGCTCTTTGTTCCGACGTGCAGAGACTTTCTAAAAAGGGTAACATCTGTGGAACGAAGAATTTCGTAAACTCGTTTCTTTTCTTGTGTGTGTGTCTGCGTGTGGGTGGCGAGCGGGACAAGGGTTCGGGGACGTAAGGAGAACAATATTTTACAACAAACGGAACCAAAAGACTGAACTTCCATTGTGCCTGCAGATTAGCATACTAAAATTCTTCGTTCTGCTTTCATTATCTGTGTAGTAACCTAAGATGCTGCCTTGGGAGCGTCAAAACGAGTTATTTCGCCATTACAAAGAACAGTTAAGCTAGGTTAAACTTTAGAAGTTCGAATCGAAATTCGAAGAGTCACTTTGAAACGGTTGGTTAGTGATGCATACTTCTCCTTATATCTAATTTTAGCCCCTTTTCTCTGACTTGTAGCAACTTGAGCTTGCACAAACAGCTGGTTGAAATGTAAATTTATTTTTTGAACAAGAATTTGGCTTGTTTTTTTGGTTTTAGTGCGAATACTGAAACGAGGCGCGAGCCATTACGTTCATTAGATGGGGACTATCGTCGTGATTAATTGAAATTTAAAAGACCTCATTCGCTTAGGTGCTGAGGCTAAAATACTGATCATACGTCTATTCAGAATAGTTTGAGTGCTCCCTTCCTCGAAAACAATATTGCCAATAAAAAATACATATGTGTTAGATAAACTAATTTTTGCTTTGGTTCGCTTCGCATCATAACACTCTAAGTGTACAAACATGCGAGGTCTTAGAACGTAGATGCGCTACTTTCTGGGACAAAAGTCACCGTACAATTTTAAACGTCCCCCCATAAAGAAAATAAAAATAGATAAAAAAGTTTCTTGGCAGAGTCACTTCGCCCCGTGAACCATGTTAAGAATAGATCCATTTATATAAAAGCATTCTGCTATTCATTGTCCTAGAAAATGCAGGGACTTACTGTACAGCCACGAGGATCGAGTTACAAAAGTTACAATGCCCACTTAAGATAATGTCGTTGTATAGCCTGGCACGACGCAAACTCCGGAAAAGAAGAAAAATAAAACGTACCCCGGCCGAAGTAGACCGTTCGTTCCTTATAAGATAATAAAGAGGGATAACAAAAAACAGAATTCGAAGGCAACAAAAACCTCAACTTCCACCGTCAAAAAGAGGAATCTTCGGAAGCTATAAATAATGGGAGCGTTTCGGGTGGCTAAGGTTTCCGATTCTCTGCGGAGTCTCTTTTTATCTCAACTTTCTTTGCTCTTCGATCTTTCTTTCTTATGGCTGTTGGCTTCTTTTTGATTGGATGGATTTCCGAAGCACTAGACTTTATACCTGCTCGAGTCTGGAGGCTGCAGCCCGTCGTAAAAGACACGGAACGCTTCCCGATCCCCGGAGCATTCACCGTCTGGACTTTAGCGTCGCAGGTGTAGTGCAGGCATAGGAACGGTGAAGCTCAGCCTAGGCGTAGGTGAACTTCAGAGCAGACCAACATAATGCTAGAGTGGATAGCTAAGCGATCTGGATAAGGTCTTACTGTGAATGTTTTGTTGTAGGTCTCAAGCTTGTTGTGCGTGCGGGTGTGCGTGCGTGCGTGTGTGAGAGAGAAAGATTTCAGGTAGTTTTTTGTCTCTTAGAAAATACCGAAGCAAAACGTTGGGATATGTTGTTTAAAACTGAACGTTTAGGTATAGTGAAGCTTTCTTGAGGTCAGTTTTATTCCAGAATATTAGCTAAACTATTTTTATCGTAAGAGCACTAAATCTTTTTTTCGTGAAAACACTTTTCTTTTCATATTCTTCTGTAAACGAGGTATACATCTCGCTAACGGTTCAAGAGCTTCAAGCTTATAAACCACCGCATGCTACGAAGTTCTACTACTATTTTCTTAATGAAATAACTAATATTCTGTCGTCAGTAATACTGCGATACAAGGTTATTTATAGATAACGATGCGAGCAGAAGCTGAGAGAGGCGGAGACCAGTGAGCGCAGGGACGTCGGAACGCAGTGGAGACAAGAGCTGCTAGCTTTCCGTCTACCCACTATTTCTTCCAACCAAAGCTCGGCGTTCTAACGTCCCCTCTCCTTTCCTCCTCTCCCTCAGTTTCTTCGCATAGAGCGGCAGGTCACCAATCATTTAGACGTCAATTGTGAGATAAAACGCCAGACTCTTCTACAGCAATATATGGAGATGTTTTGTGAATCTATTGACAACTATGCTTTATTCGTCGCTTTATATGGTTTTAGAGCGCTGCTCTTAGGCGCCAGTTTCCGGCTTGAGCGGTGTCGGCAACCATCGCGTTGCATTATGGGACGTTTCCATAATGACGTCACACTGACGTCAAGCGTGATGTCATGAGGGTCACGAGTGACGTCACCGCGCGTTGTATTATGGGTAAATTTCCCCACTAAATTTAGCGGAAAAATTTTCCCACTAAATTTAGCGTAAAAAATCCTACAATATAGCGGGAAAAATTCCTCGCTAAATTTAGCGTAAAAATATCCCTGCTAAGTTTAGAGGAAAGTTTTTCCCGCTGAATTTAGTGAAAAAAATTCCCCGCTAGATTTAGCAGAAAAATTTCCCGCTAAATTATGGCAAGGAATTTTGTCTCGCTAAATTTATCGGGAAATTTAGCGAAAACTTCTCGCTAATAGGTAGTTGTTTCGTGAGACCGCGTTTCCCCCTCCGCTAAGCCCTCCGCAACGAAGAAGCGCTACTGCGCCTGCGTGCCGACGGCCTGGCTGTAGAGTTCCGGGTAACGTAGCGGGTTGCGGAGGGCGTTGCGGGAGGGCGAAAATGACCTACGAAAACTCCCTAATGAGAGGGAGCAGAGAGGAGGGGTACGGACGAGGAGGAGGGGCATATCCTCCTCTCCGTAAATTCCTCCTCCCCTCAAGAGCTGCAGCTCCAATTGGGTGTTACAGAGATTGTAAACGTCTCTCATTTTTTTTTTCTTTTTTTGTGTTTTACTTCGGGGCTTGGCATTATCCCAGGCATATCCTAAAATTATTTAATTTTGCCTTATTGGTACCACTTAGAAGCTGCCATGTCTCAAGTCTAGCTAAGAATCGTTTGTTTTAAAATCTTTTAACAAAACGTCAAGACTAACAGTACGTGCAGACAACGCTGCCATCTACTCAGTTCTGTTTAACGCCTGCAAATTTCTTCAAGATCGAGTTATTTGTTTTAGAAACACGAAAACAAGGCTGACCATTGCAAGTGGCAGTAGGTAAATAAATATAGTAGGCAAACGAGAACAACTTTAAAGCATACTCTAAAACGCATCATGTTTTGGTTTAAAAAAAAATTTAAATAAACTTCAACATTTTGCGTCAAATTTCGAATCTACATTTATCTCTTAAAATAGATATTTAGACTCCCAGCCAGGTTCCCTCTGCGTTCGAGGGTCAAAAAGAATAAAATATACAGGCACGGAGAGCGAGCTCTTCTAGGGGTTATGGGAAATATCAGCGGAGGAGGTTTCCTCATATTATCGATTTGGAGGTTCGCCCGACCGAAGAAGATAAGGAGAGAACATACGTTTGCGAAGTTTAGAACATCGAGCCCACTTCCCAATTTTTCGACACTTTATTTGCTTCACAAAATTATACTCAGGACAATTTATTTTAACGGTACATTACTAGGCCGCGTGAACCGTCAGAACAGCGAGGCGGCGCTATTGCGCTGGCATTCGACGGAAAAAGAGAGAAAAAAAGAGTGGAGGAACGTTTTCAGTTGGTCTTGGAAAACCATTAACACAGCCATCGAGATACCGACCCCGTTGGAGTCATCGTTAGAAGTTCCAAAGCGATAAAAGAGAAAAGGCAGTTCTAGGATTTCTGGTCTCTAAATTACGTCTAACAGGGTAAATATTGCTTCTTCATATTTAATATTACAAAAAAAAATTGAACCCTTCAAAAGATCTCTTTTTTAGCTTTTTTTATTTCGGTGTTTTTTTAAAAGCCAGACCGCCCGTATATGGGGCAGTCATGCTCTATGGATTTTATACAAACAAATGCCAGAAAATATGGCTGAAGGCGTTACAAATCCGAGGGCAGAGTACAAGACGTCTAATATAAGAACAGCTAACTTTTTATACACCTCAATGATAAATCATATGAGATACCAAGCCGATACTTTCCTCAAGAAGCACATGGGCTTATGGCAACACTCTCAAGATCTAAGAAATGAAATCTCAGGTTAAATGTTTTACGAAGAACAAGCCAAGGTCCAAAATGTTTAATCGGAAGGCAGTGTCAAATGAGGCTGGACTGTTCGCTTCTGGTCTAAACTTAGCACTGCCTCATTAGAGACGTTTTAAGTGCTTCAAAAATAGACGATCACTTTATATTTTCCGGCTACTTTTTCTTCCTACAGAAATATATAATTATGAATCTCCCAATAAGCAATCATTATGTAATTGAATGTTTTTAGTTTAAGTTTGTATTCCGGATAATTTCCTGAGGCTCATATAGCAAAAACCGCACGCGACAGAAACAGCTCAGTCAAAACAGCACGCGTCAAAACAGCACAGCGTCAAAAAAGCACTGCGACAAAACAGCACGCGTCAAAATAGCACGCGACAAAACAGCACAGCGTCAAAACGGCACAGCGACAGCAGAGCAAATGCCAAAACAGCACGGCGTCAGAACAGCACAGCGTGAAAACAGCCCAGCGACAAAACAGCACAGCGTCAAAACAGGACATTGACAATATAGGTAGGGCTTGGAGTTTTCGGTTCTTATTATTTTGAAATTCGGAGTACTTGTTTCGGTTTTTATTTCAAACAGAACTTTTCCGTTCATAGCAGTGAATATTTGTAGACTCATAAACTTCTCGGTTCTTTCCGGTTTATTGACGAAAATCAGTATACTGACGAACATGCAATAATTAAAAGTGTTTGTTTAAATGTACAGTGAGTAAACCATGTACTGGTTTTCTTATTTGTTGCTGTCTGTGGCAGCCGACGCGACCTGTTCTGCAAGACACACTGGGGCCCTATCGTGATCTGATATTATCGTCGTGTGCTCGTATTTGTACACAAGACGACCATGAGCTTCACTACCACTTCGGTCTTAGAGGCAAATGTCAAAATCCAGAAATTCGTAAGCATTGAACTCACTGCGTTTTTTCCCCATTTCACGACTGCGAGAGGTGGTAAATTCTCGCCGACCACAGAAACGACAATAAAACAATCGTATTTATGCCCTCCTCTAGTAGACGGAAGCTAGGGTGTGAAAAAGTGTGCGGCATTTACGGACGCCCTTGATTTTTATTGTTCAGCCCACGGTTACACTCTCTTCTTTGAACAAAGAATTCGGCATACAAATCCCTATCAGGTGAAAAACCGCAGTTTTCGTCCTGAAGACCCCTGCGTCCCCGAAGCTTTTGTTGAAAGTTGAACCAATACCAGAGACAAGCTGAAAACTGCGAAAGGAAGTGGTCATACGGTCAGTGATTAGTCAAATCCCCCCCCCCCTTTTTCAGTTAATACTGCCCTTTTTTCTGCTGACTATCAACGACATGGAAATACCCGACAAACGTACCAACAGTAGCTTCGCTGTAGAAGGAGGTTCGAACAATTGCGTTAAATTGTTTAACGCTTTCCGCCTGTCACCTTACGGGAATGCTTTACGCTGGATGGCAATTGATAACTCCTGTTGTGCATAGAAATTGGGGTTCACTACCAAATTCCGTGCCTTCCAAACTGTATGCCAGACAGATCCAGTGGGGGGTCGCGAAGCAATTGCTGCCATCAGTATTTCTTTTTTTTTATGGATTTCGGTTTAGCTAGCTTTAGCATACATTTTATTATGTGGACTGCTACTAGTACTATTCATTGAAACTGACTTCTGTAGCGTCGTGAAGAGTGCGAGACGGGGTCGTCACGCGATATTTTATATTTTGGGAGGGTCTCCGGGTTGCGGAGTTTTCTAAGCACTGAAATAGGCAATAAATTCATTTATAACCTAGCGACAATAAATGAAAGGGTCAGGAGGTTCGAAATTATTCCCGCAGTGAGAGGTGAAGAGCGCGCTCAAAGTTGCTAGAGGCGTGCTGTTTTGTCGTCTGTGCTGTTTTGACGCCGTGCTGTTTTGGCACGTGCTCTTCTGTCGCTGTGCCGTTTTGACGCTGTGCTGTTTTGTCGCGTGCTATTTTGACGCGTAGCTGTTTTGACCGTGCTGTTTCGTCGCGTGCTGTCTTGTCGTGCTGTTCGTCGCGTTCCCGGGCTCACACGCAGATGACTTGGGTTCGATTCTCAGGACTGCATGCCCTTTTTGTCTGGGCCAGTAGGGCGTGGAATTCCGGGGCAGGCATTGGATACGGCGGCTGGTCCGGTCTTCGGGTCCGTTAGTTTAGCTTAGTTTTCCGGGACTTGAAAAAGATCGAGCCAGAAAGATCGTCTGAGGAGTACGTTCTCGCGGGCATAGAATCCGGTGGTACCCCGCACCTACACCAAAATGTCACGAATGGTTTGATGAGGCGTTACATGTTCCGGCCAAGCATTCAGTCTTTTGATTACCTCATCTCAATGAATACGTTGGGAGCTTTTTTAGGGTATCTCATACTCACCGGCCCCACTCAGGAACAGTATCCTTTTGTGCATAGGTACTACATATTTGAGTCACAAATCCAACAAAGTATGCTTCAGCCGGCCGTGGTTAAGGTCTGCATGCCTCACCGACATCTGTGAACACCAGATGCTGTATAGGCAGATAACGCTATATAGGTCGTACAATAAAAGTTCCTGGGAAGTGGTCGGAAGGAAACGAATCAAGTGTGCTTTAACTTTCAAGTCCTTTTTCATGGTTATCTGCAACATATCCCAAAACAAAAAGGCATCACAACAAAAAATAAACACGTTCTCTATTGTTTCGGGTTCTTTACAAAGCAAGCAATTGGTGTTC
Source organism: Ixodes ricinus (assembly GCA_037355805.1). Taxonomy (NCBI): domain Eukaryota; kingdom Metazoa; phylum Arthropoda; class Arachnida; order Ixodida; family Ixodidae; genus Ixodes; species Ixodes ricinus. The sequence continues at coordinate 14,596 of JAZHYW010045875.1, forward strand.
CAAGGAGCGAAAATTCTTTCTCGTGAAGCCAGACCTTCAGCGAGGAGTGTTGAAGTACGAAGTTTGAGAAATAAACTTTTGACACGTTGCAAAACTGCCTTTTTTGTTGCTGTTTTTTTTCTTCTTTTTACGCGAAAAAGCAAATCCGGACCATGTCCCTGGTTGTACAGTGTACGATAAAATGATTCTGGAAAAAGAGCGTCATACTGGGGTGCTTGATAAGGAGTTTCTATTTATGCAGGGCATCGTACGCTTCAAGAACCACTTTTAGGAATCCAACAACTCTTGTTGGCTGCTGGCCGTGGCTCGAGACCAAATCGTCCTGCCTTTTAAGCCACACGTTTGGTGGCCATCCACCAATTTGGAAATAACGTACCCCTTCCGCTCCAGAATTTTTGTCAATATCTTATAATCTACATTTTAAAGACTTAATGGCCGGTAACCCTCTATACGTCGCAACATGGTTGCGTCCATTGATTTTGGAATGAAACACAGTATGGGTTCTAGAAGCAAAAGTGGCAATGATTTTCATCTTAAAGATTTCTTTATGAAAGCGAGCAGAATAGAAGCGAATATTTTCTTAATTCTTTATAAAAACTTTAACATAGCCCGTCGGTACCTGGCGCTTTTACCCCTGGGCAAGTCGCCTATTGCCCTTTCGACTTCGTCCAGCCTAATAGGTTCCTCCGGCCATTCCTTCGCGCCGTCATTTAGCCTCGGCATAAAGACAAGAGTCTATCAGTTCCATCATCTTGTCGTTCTAAAGCGAGTTCTAAAGGCCGTTGATAATGTACCACTAAAGCACTCTTAATGCTCGCTCTGTCTACAGTCATGATACCATTCCTCACGATTTTGAGGATTTCTTTGGACCGAGCGTACTTTTTCCGTGCTTACGATGGCCTGTTGTTTGGGTTCCTCACTGCAGAGAAACAGCTGCGCCCTTGAACGTACCACAGCTCCTTCGTGTCGCTCTTTCGGGAATTTTTTCAAGGCGTGATTTTACATTTTGGGATTTTCGCTCCTCAACCAGGGGCTTACATTGAGCTTCACAAAGAGTATGCAAATCCTGCTGCAGTGTTCGTTCCTATAGCCGAGCGTTAAGCGTGCTCCGACTTTCGATTGCTGGCATTTTTACTCCCTCCTTGAACCTCTCCCATCGTTCCAATGGACAT
>JAZHYW010045876.1:0-22332 GCA_037355805.1 Ixodes ricinus
TGTTTTGGTTCCGTCTGCTTTCTTATGCATGTACGAAATATATAAAAATAAAAAAAAATATTTCTTTCAAGTCCGAAACAGAAAGTGGCAACTGACAACATAACGAACCTTGTCTTCAAATATCTAACGAGGGAAGTAGAGAAAATATGCCACCCCATCACGGTTAGTAATAAATACCTTTAGTTAAGAAATATATTTTAGAAGGAGAGCCACTGTATAACAGGAGATTGGAACGGAGCAACATTAATAAAATACAACAAATAAGTGATTATTAAAATAATTTAACAAAAATTGAAGTAAGGGGCAACCTGATCTACGAGAAGTTTAGACACAAAATTGCCGTATTCAAAAGACTAAAAAAAGTATACACATTTATACATTTCGCATCTTTTCTCATCATATTTTAACTGTACACCAGTTGTCTCTGGCCCTTCATTTTTTTTTCTGTAAAACAAGCGGAGACAAAGCTAAACAGGCGTCGTGGCAGTTTACAAACAACCTTTACAGCTCCTGAGCGTGAATCCCATCTCATAAATAAGCCTCACTTAAAGCGACGCGAATGGAAAGATTGAAAAATTGCCGCTTGGACACGAAAGAGACTTTCCTTTTCAAGCCGCTTGTTGTGAACGGCCGCCATAAACGCAACCGCGCGGCAATCCGCCAGTTAAATAGAAACATCACAACAACCCCGCCCTCGAGCACTTTTCTCAACCATTCTAGAGAAACAACAACAACAACGACAAAGGAAAACCCTGAACGCAAGCCGAGCAGAAAACAGCAATTGGACTCACAGTTTGCGAAGTCTGTCTCCGGGCCATGCGGCGCGTGGCGCTCTCGCGTATAAATGCATATTTAATGGACGCCCGAACAACTTTCAAGCTCCACATATCCACGTATAACGCCCGTGTTTGTTGCAGCCGAGAGCTTCTACCAGTAAAACGCCGCAGCGCCCGTACTGCTGCTTCGTGCACTGTCGCGCGTAGCCTCTTCGCCGATCAGTCTCAACACGGACCAGAGCCAAGGCTACAACTCGGCACAACCAATCATTTACCGGGAATGCATCGTGGGTCACAACATTAGTTCGATATTATTAGCCAATCGAATCCCTGGAAAACACGCGCCACGCGTTATAATGAAAGCAACAACGAGGAGCGAGCCGTGACGTGCACTGATTCTCCCGTTTCACCTTGTGATGGACCACGGTGGACGCCTTGCCATCCCAGCCAATCCAGCCCTGTGGACATATCCGTCACGTAAGCGCCTTCCTCGCTGCTCCGGTTCAAAGGTCACGTGACACTCACACGGCATTGGATTGGTTCCGAAGTCTCTAACGTCCGCTACGGTCCATCGTGGGTTTGAAACGGAGCAGGGTGTATGTGCGCGCGAGGGCCTGTATGGCTGTGGTCTTGGCTTCGGTTCGTCTCGAGTCGGGACAGAGCGCGGCGACGGTGGGCCACCAGCGTTGCCCGGGGAAATGTTCGGCCCATAAAAGCACTTGCTCGGAGCCGTAACGGCGCTTGTCAAACGCCGCTGCCTCGGGCTCTTTTACAGCCTCGCAGCATTGCGTCGCCCGGTCGTCCCAGTGTTCCGGAGCGGCACGACAGAGCGCCAAAAAGCAAACCGTGACGCTGCCGGGACGACGTCAGGTTTCCAACTTTCAAGATGCACGGAGGAAGGCAGCCAGCCCCAACGGGTTACAAGAAGTTCGTAATAAAAACGTATTTTTTAAATTATTTTTTTCCTATAGTATGCGGTGGTCGTTGATGGTAATTCCTGGGACTGGGGTGGTGTTCGATGTATTCGAGGCGAATAAATGCTGAGGACTTTATGGGGCGCAGACCCTGAAGGGTTGGTCATTTGTGGGATTTTAACGTAGACACGGAGGTATTAACATCATGTTTTCTACCGTGCTTATTGGTGCCGTTAATCGCGTTAAAATATAATTTAATAGCGACGTCGTTTGACTTCATGTTGCCTCTTTACTCTCCGCTTCTATGGAATGACAAGAACCGGTGTATGCTTATATGAAAAATAAGTAATGTGTTGACGGACTTAACTGCGAAAGTTCTATGCCTGTTCGTATCTTTCCAAAAAATAGAAGGTCGAATTAGGTAGTTATTTTATGGTCATAACAGATGCGTGGAATGAAAGACTCACTCAATCCACGCACCGAGATGTCATTGGTTCGCCGTTCGTTTGGACTCAATACGACTGCGCGACATTCGATATGTGGGCATTCTTATTACACCGGAATATGCACAACTATGACAATTACATTGGTACAGCGTCTGTGGTATGTTGTAGTCAAAAATACCGGTCGGCTAATTTAGATTGTGTTTCTTAAATATGTTAAGAAAAAAAAAAGTTATACTTCCTAGATTCGTGTACTCGGAACGTTAAGATATTGCACGCACGGTTCGAGGTACTCCCCCGTAGAGTGTAATTTGATCATCACGAGTTAAGAAATTAATGTGCCCTTGCGATTTGGACGATTGCTGTCGCAAGTCTCCTGCCTTGTCTAAGAGTCCTATCTCAAAGAACGAGAGTCGCGGTTAAAGACGATCGATGTCTCTTGGCCGGGAAGCATAAATATTCCGGAAAAGACGAAAATAAGAATAAGAAAGTAATATATTTCTGGAGCAGAACGTGGCAACCCGTGCCCCTATTTAAAAAAAGCAGCCTGGAGAGAGACAGCGACGTTGCGCGTCTGCCGTCCTCGGTCGATTCCGTTCCGCTACATTGGGCGCGAAATCGCTAAGCTGTCTTTGCCTTGCTCGCTTCTTGGCGTCTCTTCCTCGACGCATGAATGACCCTCCATCCCGGGACTTTTGCTCTATTCGGTTGTTCTGGCGACTGTGGTGTTTATATGGCGTCTTTTGTGAGAATGATCACGTCGTTGCAACTTGCAGGGGACGCACACCGAGATGATGGGATGTCTCCTGAACGATTTTTACGCGCTGGTTGTGAATATTTGTTTAGTAGCTTTTGGACAGGTGACGCTTTTTTCTTCCGGCATTACCGAAAGATTTGTTCTACATATTCACAATTTCTGGAGCTGAACTCAAGAAAACTGAGCGGAGCGCCCTTCATATATTGACGGGCAAAATTAGTATACAAGTGTGACCAGTTTTCATTAAAATTAGTATATCAACTCTTCGGCTTAAAAAAAAAGAAAACTTGTATCTTGTGGATGTTCAGTACAGTGAACAAAATGACGCAATAGCGAATTTTCCCCACTTTTGTGAAAAAATTTTAAAATTATTTTAGTCCGGCTTTTTACATTACAGAAGAAGAAATGATGTGCACCTAAGGTCTTGCTCGCATAGTCTTGGAATTAATATTTTATACAGCCTAATATAATATCCTCCTGGATAATTCTGAAACTCATTCAGGTTTTTCGAACAAATTATCGGAAAACATCACGAGTAAGGTGTATTACCCAGAGCTCTTGTCGCCACTGACACTGAAACTGGGTTACCAGACTTATAAACCGGCCACATCGGAAACAGTTTTTAATTTTTTAACAGGCACTCCATTTATGCGAACTAAGCTCTTCTATAAACTTTTATTGGTAAGCAACCTCCCATTGCAGCAGGCATGTTCTAATTCTCTTTTTATACCTTTTATATTCCCTTACCAACGTCTATACAACATCAAAATGCACACGAAAATAATTTCTCAGGAACATATTTTAGTTTAGTCTTACTTTCCCGATTGATCCAGAGATCCAGTGATTAAAACAAAACCTGCTAAGGAAAGGTTGGGCGGCGGAAGCAACCCTCCTAATCAGTCACGCCTCGCACTGACAAGGATCCGCACAACTAAGATAATGCCAACACATTATGACGATAAAACAATCGCATCATTTAAAAACAGCGATATCTTTGAGCGCAAGTAGGACAACAGCACCACAACCTCAAATCACGTCGTACTAAGCCTCGACGGCTGTCTCGCTCCCATCCGCGGATCGCTGCCAACTAAGTCAGGCTGCAACGTTCGTCAAGCAACCAGCGCGAAAAAGAAACAAAAGGCAAGGAACAAGTCCCGACGTCAAAAAAGTTCTCGGGATTGTTCACGCCGGAGTTCGACAAACGCGCCCGGCAAAGCCCGCTTTCAGCGGAAAGACACGTTCTGGGAGATGAGGACCCGTCTCAGCCGAGCCTCCCGCCCGCCATCGACAGCGACGTTGCTTTGAGACGGGTTCGCTACGGATCATTGATTTGCAACCCACTGGTAGCCGGGGGAATCTGGGCGAAAAGGGGACAGTCGCTGTCCCTGATGGGGGAAGGGAGGAGGGACGGGAGGAGGCTGGGGAGGCTTCCCCGGTCAGTGTGGAGGCTCATCCCCTGATTGATCTGCGCCGAGTCGGCCAAGTGTGGCGGCTGCGTCTTTCTCAAGCAGGGACCTTTGGATTTAGCCATGAAAGGCGGTGACTGTGATGCGTCAGCCGGCTTCGGGATCTTTTCTCGGAGCCTTGTTCTAGACATAGGAGTTGTACGTGCACGCGATCGGCCAAGCTGACTTACCCACGTGCCTGACCTGTTAAGAACAGGTTTAATGAGTATTGTGTCGCTGCACGCTTCAATCTTTGCGACAAAATGTAGTCGAGAAAACATTTAGAACGGACGTTGATCGAGACATTAAACTAAATATTCGGTCACTAGATTTCAGCAGTTAGAAATAACAAGACAACCGCCGCACTTAAGTTTTTGCCACACGCTTGATTACGTTAGTGCGCTGTAAACTTACGTAAATAAGCATATCTGTGATGTGCCAAATTTTTGCGTTAGGATTAAATGGTCTCTCTTATCTATTTTCCCACCTTTTACTTCATTTGCCTCAATCATTTCACGCGACGTAGAAAAACAGCCCCTCAACGCAGATCAATATCCACTCCGCTGTATAACTTCTCATGTCGTATATTTACAACTAGTCGATTCCTTTAACGACTACGTCTACTGTAGTTTAATTAAATACCCCGTCATTCCTGTTTCAAAGAACGGACATTTCAGCGGCTTGAGGAGGGACAAAATATTGATTTAGATATAATTATTTGCGTTATTACAAGATTACAATCTGTTCCTGAACCCTGTTCTTGACAGTTTTGAGGCAACATTTCCGCTTAAAGGTGCTCTGAGGAGTTTTCTGAGATCGCCCAACTATGGCGATAACTCACTCTGCTGGCTTTAAGCATTCTAGAAATAACCAAATCATGACGATACGCTGCCGATTTCCCTATTAAAAAATCAACCAAAAAGATCGCAAAACACCGAGGTCATCTCCAGTGATGGAAGGAACATGTTCCGAAACCAGGACCACTGTCAGCCAATAATAGCAAGCGAAGGATCCTCGCGCCTCCGACAGGTGGAACCGCGGAGTGATAATTCGAATGCGCGCGGCTTGTTGTACATACAGCCCGGACTACGATTCTACCCACTGTTGCTCGCGCCAGAAATTTGACAACCGGACTACATAACTCCAGAAACAACAACAACAACAACAACAACAACAACAGCAACAACAACAACAACAACAACAACAACAACAACAACACTTGGGTAGTAATTCAATTACTGTAATTTGAGTTACTGTAATTTAACTACTTTTCTTGGTAATTTGTAATTGTAATTCATTACTTTTGTCTAAAAAGAATTGTAATTGTAATTTAATTACTTTCTACCGTAAGTAATTGCACAATTTCAGGCACAATTACAATTACTTTCGCAAACTTTGCGGCGCCGACGGAACCTCTCTGAAGGCCTCAGCGCTCTCACAAGCGGCCTAGCTCTCGGTGACACACTCGTACAAAGACGCGCACTCACACACACGGACAACATAAATAGCTTCGCATTGTTTGTTGTTTTGTTGCTTACACTGCGGGCTGAGAGACAATCCTCTTTGCAGCCTACCTCAACGGCGCCGTGTAGCGCCGTCTGCGGTGCGAGCAGAAAATAATAGCGTAAACATGCCAAAATATTGAAAGAAAAAAAATTGACCTTCAGCTATCAGTCGAGGTTGGGATTTTTAATTGTCTATCAAGTTATTTATCTTTCTTTTGCCAGTATTTTTACGTCCCTCTTCTAGTAATGTCGCATATGTGTATAATTGTAGTATTTTCAAGTTTATTGTCTGTTGGTTTTACTTCGGATATTATTTGCATAAGCACTTTAGAGACTGACGTCGCACCTGGGAATATTGCCACCACTGATTCGGCAGCTCCGATTCGGTGCCTTTATATTTCTGACCATTGTAATTTCAGTTCAATGTAAATAATTTACAATACCGTGATGTTTGTATGTGAATGTGGTCGTATTAGCGCGTGTGGATTTTACTTTTATATTAACACTCGTAAAATATACATATATGACTAATTGTCACATTTTTATTTGCCTGGCTGACAAACGTCTGTCAAGCTGTGGTGATGTGGCGTCTTCCAGCATATCAACCAATTTATTATTATTTATTAAAATACAAGAGCGTTGTACTTCATTGCCCCATACGCTCAAGTTCTATCATGAATATAACAAAATTCATAAAAAGAAAGTTCAACACGTGAACATTGGGGCAAGGAATGAACGAATACGTTGCATTCTATACAACTTGTTTAAAGTTATATGGCCCAGGTCGGGTTTGCTCTCAGAAATAAGTAATTGTAAAGTAATTGCATTACTTTTGAAAAGTAATTTGTAATTGTAATTAATTACTTTTCGCATTGTAGTAATTGTAGTTGTAGTTAAACTACTTTTGAAGCAGAGTAATTGTAATTGTAATTAAATTTCATTTTGGAAGTAATTTACCCATGTACAACAACAACAACAACAAAAACAACAACAACAGCAAAAACAAAAACAACAACAACAACAACAACAAAAACAACAACAACAACAACAACAACAACAACAACAACAAAGTGCGTTGTTATAGAAACGACATTTTTTCATTTATTTACAGAAAAAAACATGCCGCGCCGAAGCATTACAGCAGGGAAGCACAAAAGTGCAGTATTATGTTCCCTCTACACAAAATATGAACATTTTCGGCTACTGTTCTTTGCTTTTATCATCTACAAAAGAATATACATTTTGTACTAACTGCTTTTGCAGTCTGCACAAAATTTTCGCGTTTTCATTGGTCACATGTCGTCCAGGCTGACGGAACAATGCTCCTCCCATCGCCAGAGATGACCTCGGTGAATTCGATATCTGACGGCTTTTTTTAATGGGAAAATCGGCCTCATACCGTTATTGATGTCTGCATTTCTAGGATGCTTAGAGCCCGCAGAGCGAGTTATCGCCATATTTCGGCGATCTCAAAAACTTCCTTAGAGCACATTTAAATTCTGACACGAAGAAATAAAGGCACGTTTCAATTATTGCCACCATAATATATCAACCCTTAGAAAACCCGAGTCAGTGGAATAATAATGATAAAAGAAAAAACGGACAGAACAACAAAGTTGTCGTTCACCAGCTCGACCATCACCACTACACACCCATAACCGCCATACCCGGCAGTAGGAAAGTAAATAGTCCGTAATTAGGTTTGCGAATAGTGCAGTCGCGGTATTTTGGGAAAGAACGACGGGTATTTGTTCTTATTCATTGATAAAGAACAAAAGTAGAAATGGGCTGCCGTGTTGTCGATTTAACGCAGTTTTCCCGCTTAAAGCGAAACAAACATCCCCCCAAAAAAATATTTTTATTTTTTTGCACAGGCGATTTATTATATTGTCAGTAGACTACCCAATCAATATTTTGCAAAGGCGTCACGCATATTTTTAATAAGAAAAACTCAAATGCTCTAGAATTGAAACCGAAACTGGACTGGGGAGGGAATATATATATAGTGAGTGTAACCAAAAATCACGTAGCTGTGCAACATTTTTTGTTTGTTTTTCAATCAACGTATTTGCAGTTTCTTAGAAACCACAAAAAATGGGACTCATATTTCTCTTTCTATTTTTAATATTGAGTGTCGGCCTTCGATGACTCCACGACTTTGATTGTACTGAATAATAATGTCTAAACCATAGAGAACGGCACATGACCGCGGAGAAGAGAGTGAGCGCGACTAAAACGGGCCAGTTCTCGATCGGCGGTTTTCGGGAAAAAAAGAAAGAATTTCGAGCCGCAGAATTATGTTCTGGGTAGTTGAGCTTTCTCTATATCATGTTCAAATAATAACCTTGGCGAGCATAACTACCCTGTCAGTGTCCCTTCAACTTAGCGGTTTTTTGATTTGTCTGGCGAGAGATGCGAATGTTTCTGCCGTTGGCGGGATCATTGAGGGGTCCAAGTCTCAGGTTAGCGTTTATTTCTGGCGATATAACGGTTATTAAGTTCTCTACTCATCAATCGTAGATAGCATAATATTATTTGTTCAAGTTTAGGGCCGTGGTGTGAGTTGTATTTTGCCACACTGAATCATGTCGTGAAGCAGAGCAACGACGCCCGGACGGCCAGTGACAATATAGTGATGAAAAGAAAAAAAAAAGAAAAACGTAGTTGAGGTGGTGAATGACATTGACAGTAATACCAAAAACTTCGTTGTTCTCTCAGTTTTTTAAATATTACCCCCTGTTTCAGGGTTTACTCTGGATTGAGATGTTACGGCCGCCAACGCTCCAGAAGCATGCTTTAAAGTAATGTGGGCTTGAATGCATAATTTCGTTTTCTGTCTGCCACTGATGACATGCGGCCCAGTGATTGTGGTTGCTATCAACAATGTTGAAAACAATGAGGCTTTAGATTTCGTTTTTGCGATGAGTTACTGAAAGTTCAACCCGACGTCGCGCCCAGTTGAGATACCTCTTCTGAAAAATCGAACTTTTGGTTGGAGAAGCTTTGAATTGTCACCAAATATTCACAAAAGATCTGAACCACGAAGATGTGCATCCGCCGGTATGGTAGGCCACACAACTTTTAACACCAGGTAACGACAGTAAGACCATGCAGTGCTATAACGTCCTGTGCATACAAGCACTCTGAGTCAAACAGAGAACTCACTTCTTAGCGCTCTTTTATTTAATGTCGTTGTTTTCGCCAATTATAGCATAAGTGCTGTTAAAAAAAGTCATTCGTACTCAGCGCTTCCTAAGCGAACATAAAATGACATCTTTACGTTTTGTTAAACAACATTTACATTACACCTCAATGTTCACTGAACGCCACACAGGCATCCGTTTTCGTTTCGAGTTTATTAACTTCTACACGAAAAATGCTTGAAATAGCGACGTTTTTCTTCTCCAAACTCACAGCGAAACAAGCCGCGGCGTAATTTTGACGGTCGTGACGTGCTCTTTCACCGGAACCAGAAGCTCTCTCGGCAGTAGAGGAACAGGAAGCGTTAGCGGCGGACTAGCGGTCGGTAGTTTTAGCACAGAGTTTTACTGGCGCTGATGGCAGCCGATTCCACCGACATATCTTCTGAATCGGCGCCTCTCATCACCGCGATAGCCATGGACACTTCGTAGCTGAGCGAAATTCACTAGATATGCTGCGCCTGTGACGGCAAGGGTTTGGTCCTATATGCAGGTACGCCTGTTGGAAAGTGCGCTGACATTTCCGACGAAGACTCCGTTCCTCGTCGAATCGGACAAGTGGCAACTCAATGTTACGGAATGTTCCGAGCATACACGGATGACCGCAGCAGGTCGTCAGCACGACAGCCGCTTCCGCGCCGCCGTCAACCGTTTCCGCAGTATCGCTGAAAACAGGAGATGCGCTGTCACTCACTGGCGTAGCAGAAATGGCACAGAGTTTCTATCGGTTCAAGTTTTATTGGCTTTCATTTTGTCAGGATAGGCTCGCAGGGTAGAGTGGGGAAAAAATAAAAGAAAAATATTCAGTACGCCGTCTTGGACGATCACGGCTCTGCTAATGGTGCAAATCTCGCCACACGCCTTTTCTGCATTCGCAAAAGAGGATGCAATCTTAAGCAGAGATATAGCAACGTAGAAATATGATTTCGTGATCAGATAGACAGTTGCGATTGTTCAGGAATGCTAAAATAATCACTTTTTTGGGTGATGAAAACGCGTAAAAATTTACATCCATTCATGCAGGCCATTAAATATAGTACGCACCAGTACCGTTGAACTTGAGCACACGCATGGAATGCCATAAAGTAAGAAATCCGGGCGATGTTCGAGGACTCAAATGCTGATCAGGCACCACTGTAGATCAAAGTAAACAAATATGACGGCACGAGCGTTTCTGCTGTCTTGAGGGTGTCGCCACAACATCGCTGGTACGAGTAGATGAATCTTCACTTCTAGGACGTGCTGGGTTATCCATCGCCACACATGACAAAATTCAGTCAAGGATATCGCTCTACGCTTAACGATGAGCTTCCACCACGCCGACCACGTCAACGATAACCACCGACGCCATGTTTTTCGTCAAAGAGCAGGAACTGCGAAACAGGGCATGCGCAGTCTTATGTCTCTCTTGCTTCGTTTTCCGCACCATAGATGGCGCATAGCTAAGAGCATTATAAAATTCGGCAATTTCTGTCACATCCTCATTATTAAAAAAATGTGGATAAGATTATTCTTTAACAAAGCTTTTAGGAAGCATCTCACCGGCTATTTATTGTTTATGATCGCGGTGCTGGTGAGGTAGGCTCTTATCCAATAGGCAACGTGGATTTGGCTGACGTGCCATGGCACCGCGGATGCATCGCAGTAAAAAGGCAGAAAACTTTCGAAAGAAAAAAATGTAAAAAAGAGCACCTTTTCTTTTAAAGTTCGATAGCGAAAACTTTTTTTTTGCTCTCTATATTTGTGTTTTGGTTTTCTTTTCACACCTTTTGCGGCGTGCGGTGGATGAAATTTGATTTCAAAATCGTTTTATGGCCTTTATAAATGTAGCGGTCTTAGCAGTTTTTCGGAATTCCTTTAGTGAATTTCTTGTTTCTCATACTTTGTCTCATCCTACGATGGACTAAAGGCCAAAGCCACGGGCCGCCAGGTCCAATCCCATTCCACGCTATACTATGACACGTTTAACTTTGATTAGGGGTGGACGAATAATGCTCCGAATCCAAAAGCGCCGCATCACTTCTATAGCTTCGACGCTGCAAAGAGCCTATATGTCGTGGCTTTCTTTGCGATGTAAAATTGTTGAGTCACTCAGTGCTTTTCGATTCGAGCCACTGTCCACCCGTCCCCTGATCAGTGATCTGAGACTCGGGATCCGATACGTGCATCGAAGCGAAATACCGCACAATTTCTGAGGGGCTCGTGATTGGGTCTGGCGGTCCGTAGCATTTGCCTTTAGTCCATCGTAGGGTGAGACGAAATATTGTTGGCAGCACTGATGGGTAGACCCTTACCCCTTCAATCTTCCAAAGTGTGCTTGACTAAGTCCTCTGTCCTTGCAAGTTTTGTGTCGAGTTAACTATCGCAGCGATAGTGAAGAATCTTGAACATTGAAGCTTTGCAAGAAAAGTACTGTTATGGTGTCTTTTTATATGTTTTTTTATAAGATTATGAACGTATTTCCGATAGAGTTCGAACCAAAGGCATCGACGTTTTTACAAATACTGTTTTTCAGATTCTTGCGTACTGGCGACGGTAATCAAAGAAATCATCGTTAATTATTTGCGAACAGCAAGAAATATGTGGGACAACATAATGCTTTAATGACTGGATATCTCTAATCGTTATTTTTCTTCTAATCTTGCGCTCCATTTCAAGTGGAACTCAATTTATTGTTTCGTAAATCTTGTGGGCTTCCCTTAAGTCATTGTATTTATTATTTTAATGTCAAATAAAGTGTTTCTGTCTAGAAAAGGGTCCGATATTTTAAGAAATAAGTTGAGACGCATAGACGTCATTTAAGGACCGCCAGAAGCAAGAATGATAGAAATAATAATTTTATGCACCTACTTTTAAAAATCACAGCCGAAGTTATCTACGCCTGTTTTGAAACAAAGGTAGTGTAAATCCCGCGAGTCTCGATGATATTTTTCTTACTTTGTTGACGCCTTAATACAAATCGCAGTAAAGGACTCATAAAAAGAAAAAAAAAAAAGCACACGAAATTACGCGATAAAATAGTATGGCGACCTTTTTCGCCGGTTTATTGTGACTTGTGCTATCTGAACCATAATTGAAAAAAATAAATCCTTCGAAATCTCTCATTACGGAGGTAAGCCGGTTCAGATACTGCAGATATTAAGGCGCATATTGGTCGTCCTTTATTTCGCGCTTTAAATATTCATTGAATTGTTTAACATTTCATGGCATTTACTGTCATCAGCATTTTGTGTTTTCCACCAAGACTGGCTAGTTAATTAGTACACCAAATTTGTGCTCTAAGTCTGTACGTACAAGCAACCCCAGCAATCTTTTCTAGCTCATCTTATTACTAGCCTTTTTTATACTTCCTCATGCTCATCTCAGTACACGTCTCAGAGATTTTAATATTAGAAGACGTACCTACTGGGGACATATAAGTGAGTAAAATTATGTTTAGGTAAAGATTACCATATTTAAAAAAAAAGTATTATTCTAGTTCAACAATTCAAAAATTACTAATTCGTCTTACGGTTTTCACTGTTTATATATATAGTATATATTCATAAGGTAACACCACTGCTAAATACAATAAAATTATCACGTGAAAGGAACTTTCGGCAATAACAAGAAATAAACTAATACAATGAAGTGCTAAACACCGGGTACTGCGCTATTTTGGATGAATATTTTCTGAGAAAACAAAAAAGAACTTTATAACCGTAAATAATTAAAAATTGTACAGGAATTGTAATAATAAGGTCTCGCAGTTGCCATACCTTTAAAAAGATGTGTGTCTACGCTCTAAAAAAACAAAACAGAAAAACTAACGTTCCTGAAAGGTTTTTCGACGCCCAAAACTCTTTCAGGTCGTGAAGAACGGTTTCGCCTCAAGCACTACCGCCCCCTGACGCACTAGAAAGGCAACTGGGCGATTTTTTGAGCTCTTTCCCATCAGAAAAAGGAGCTTAGATCAACCCTTTTATATGATTTTCACGAAAGACACTTTTGATGGGTGCTGAAAATAACTTTTTAAGGTGCAAAATATGGAGAAGCCAAGAACCCCTTAGGGTTCTTTTTACGACCAGATTTGTTTAGAGTGTACTTCTCCACAAAGAAGGTGACGAACCAATCGTTTGATCTACATAAGTGGAGGGATTTGAATGAAAATAAAGCTTTAATCGAAAGGTCAAGTCTACGCAGCGAAACCGAGTATGATGTTAGATATGCCCGCGACTCAGTGCGACACAAAAGCTGAGTGCAACACAAAAGTGTCATTTTATAGTCACTCTTTATTGTCGTATTACTTATTGAGCGTTCTCTGTTGATGAATGCATTGGCTCACCACATTCTCCATGAAATTGAGGGCACGGGCCTCGCGTCGGAGTGGACGAGGTTTCTTATGCAAATATTGAACCCTGTACTTAGAAGTAATTAATTAATATGCAACATTAGGCATTTAACCAACCTCCTGCAAACGTTTCTTTAATTTTTCTGATTTAATTTTGTAACACGCTACTTGTCAGTAAACAGCCGGAGTACCTTACACCTTAAATAAAGCCAGCGCGTCTAGCCTTCCGGCACAACTCTCGGAAAGCCGATCACCGCAACTTGCGGAGGCACCTCAGCGAATGACAATGCTGAAGCATTTTACAGACAAAAAAAAACAAAAAAAAACGCGGCCTGAGTTGTTACATTAAGCAATGCAAGAATGCAAGCGGGACGTTTTGCAGTGCTTGATGTCACATTGTCAGACTGCGTATTTTGGTGTCAACTTATGTTTCGGCATCGTCATTCGCTAAGATGACTCCGTAAGTTGCGGTGATTGGCTCTCCAGTGTTGTGTGAAAAAGTAGACGCACGGGCTTTGTTTAGAGTGATAGTGGACGCAAAGTTAAAATCACTTGCAGTGATGAGTAAGCATCTGTAAGTAATAATTTGTAAACGATATTTTCACCAAATATAGCGTCAACTTACGCACGACTCGAAGATGAAGTAAAGCATAGCAATAATAATGAAATAGGTGCTCGAGTAGCATATATTATATATAAAAAAAGAATTGCGTTTTGTGGTGCAAAGCATCCGCGTCTTTGGGTCGTCTAGCCAATACCGCGAAGTGACGTCCCCAAAACAAGCTCCACAGTTTATACTCGCTGTTAATTATTTGCTCTTGTATGCAGTACTAGTCCTCACTAGTGCTCAAATGAAACATTTTGATCGGCGACTCTCAGCGCTACACCCGATAACCTAAAGCGATATGGGGGTCTGGGTTTTCTAGTCAAGGCGTATACTGACGCTCTGCAGCTCCACAGCACGGTGTACCAAACATTGAGCGGCATAGTTAAAACTTCGTTCGTTCACTTCCCCGAAATGCCACAGAGTTGCACCAACACCGGCACCTATTTATGTGATCAACGATTTGCGATGCACATTAAAAAAGGCCTCTACTTGGCAGTCGTTCTACGCTGGTCAAACCTTGTCAGACCTGAAAACACAATACTTTTTTGTCCCCGACCTCTTTAAAAACGCAAGGCGTAGTTTATTATGTTCGCACGTGTTGCACCGTAATCGGGTCTTCGGCATTCTTATCGGCTTGCGTTGCAATTTAACCGGCCACGGAGTGATAAGTAGAAGCTCGGGCTTCACACGCACAAATGCTCTGTTAAATAAATTTTAACTCGTGCTCGCCAAGGATAACTTAAACAAAAAACAAAAAAACACGGCGCGTTGCAGATAAAAAAAAATATTTATCGCGTTTAAAAAAAAAGAGCCTCAGTTGACTATCTGAATTTGAAACTCAGAACGCCGATTACATAATCCAATAACTTAACTTAGTTACAACAACACCACGCGTTCAGGGGTTTCCAGCGAAAGCCGTTTTATCAGCTAGCTGCCTACGTGAGCGGATTCCACACGCGCGTTACGAGAGCTACTCGCGAAAGCAATAATCTTCCGCTCAAGAGGCCATTGGAGCCAGCTCTGGCACCCGGCCTCCGCCAGCGGGGTTGACCGGGGACTGTTTGCACTCCCTTCGGCCGGACGGAAAAGGAAACAGAAGCAACGGCTCAGGAACAATGGAGTGGCAGAGCCGAAAGAGAACCGGGACCTGCGGGCCACTAATGAAATTCCGGTGCTGATACGAAGGGGTCGGCCGAGGTGCTGATAAGTGGACGACGGTCATCGTCCGGGGCTACTTGCCGAATTCATTACCAGATAATGGCTCCTGTTTCCAAGTAATATAAGGACCGCTGGAAATGCGGCACGTCGCAGCTGGGTGACCCCGGTCCTTCAAACGCGATAGAGAGCAAAACAACGTGGGTTCACGTGAAACGTTGGCCAGACACACGGTGAGAGTCGATATTCGGCAGGACTGCGTACTGTTGAACATTGTATATACCATATATAAAACGTACCAATGCAGATCCCAATAAGGTCTATTGAGCGGAGTCATCGCCGAATATAAGCAGAATCCATTGATTAGTTGTGATGCTTTGTCGGTGAGTATGGAACCGCATAAAATACAATACAATACAATACAACACAACAGAATACAATGCAATACGATAACTTTATTTTCTAATCACTTGATAAAATAGGATACCTCAAGACGTCGAGAAACGTTTGTCAAAGCAAGTTATTCGGTGCAGCTAGCGCGATTGAAAGCCTGTGGAGGAAAGAAGCTAAATAATATGTATAATTGAATAATTGAAGTGAATGTTTCATACTCGCAATCTGTAATTTCAACACCTTTTTCGCTTCCAGGATGGTAGAAGCGGGAGCGTACGTAAAGACTGAGGCTCGTAGCTTTTTATATGAAAACAAAAAAGGTGGAGCACATATTGGAACACTGCACGCTTTTAGGCATTTGACAATCTCCTGTCTTAACGGGCCCCTGAAGAGAAAACAAGTTTTTTTTTTTTTTAAAGAGTCTGGTTGGGACACGCGTGTCAAAAAATGAATTTTACGCTAAAAAAATTTTTTAGAGCAATATTGACGGCGAGAGATTTATTTGAAATTTTTTCGCGGAAATTCCAGGTCATTCAGCTCGGCTTCTCATTGGTAACGATGGTCATTCAAATCAGCTTCTCATTGGCCAATAGAATGAGTGACAGCTTTGATGTTGGTTATAAAATCTTCGTGATCTCTTGAAATCGTCTTTAGAATTACATATTTTTAAGTTTAAGAAACAATCCACCGAATGAACGTCGTAATTGTTTACAAACATTTTGCAAAATCGATTACTTCCGTTCGGATAAAACAACAAACCCAACAAACAAAAGCTTCGCCATTTTTTTTTGTCATGGTCGCCGTCTTGCAACGCGTCTCGCGTCCTCGGGTGGTTTTATAGTTTTATCGCGTTTATAAGTGAAGACCTACTGAAGAGGGCTTGTTGCTTGTGTTAGTTAGTCATGGCCGATTCACATGACGGACTGATCCGTGGACGGTGACGACATATCTGTGGTTCGTCTGTCTCCCAAGCGCATCCACACGAGGGAGACGACGAGCAGACGACAGTGAGGACGGACCGAACCTGGTCGCCACCCCACAGTGCCGCGAAACTCCAACATCGCACCGTGGCACCGTTGTCCAAGAGAGAAATCGACGTTCGCTACCGCGATAATGAATCGTACGCCGATGTTACGTACAGAACGAGACAAAACACCGTGATAGAGCTTCGCGCGAAGCGTCCACTAGTTTACTAACCCAAAGCATGAGAGTGACACAGGCATGGTCCTGCTCGAGAAGGGTTCCGCGTAGAAGCGACGAAGTTCTGGGCTCGCGAAGGGGCGTTTGGAGATGCCTTCACGCACTCCGCGCTCGTGCACAACACTCAAGTTCACCACAGGAACAAGAGAGGTCTTGCTCGGTGAAATCCTGATTGGACGTGCAAGAATCATCGCGGCGTGCTAGACGAGTTATGACGGAAGCTTCTTGACGCGGACCCGGAGGAGTACCGAACCTGCGTCGCGTCAGCACAGACAAAGTTTCTGCAGTTTCTTTCACGCGTGAAACCAAGAAACGCGCGACAAAATGAACCAGCGAACGCACAAAACACAACGATGCGCCACTTTTGTTTTCATCGCCCAGAAACAAAAACAAGAAAACAACGTAGCGTTGCCAGAATAAACGCATTTCAAGACAATCTCCCGCCAAAAAGACCATGAGTGAAAAAGGCGCTTGACTTTATCAGTCTGCGCATCCGCGGACGAGGCGCGGATTGCAGGAATCGGTGACGTGCCGGTCACTTGCTACACGATCTGCGGACGAAAATCGCGATTCGGTCCGTCGTGTGAATCGGCTGTACGACGCGGTACGACGTGCGACCGGCAGATACAGGAAGTAGCAATGGCTCTCGTACGGGGCGCAGCCAAGCCAGCCAAGCAGCCAAGCCGATCCACTACGAAGAGGAGGAGAGTACCTCTTTTCCACGCGCCCGAAATGCCGAGAGAGAGAAAAAGTGGAAAGGAGGTGACTACCAACTAAATTGTGTCTAACGCAGTCAATATTGCTCTAAAATTTTTTTTCGCGTAAAATTCATTTTTTGACACGCGTGTCGTAACCAGATTGTTTTGAAAAAATATTTTTTTTCTTTTTTCAGGGGTCCTTTAAGAACCCCATTGGCGTCTGGTAACCGCACGCCTTCCGTCATAGTCTACCTATTCCTCACGTATAGTTACCGATTATTGGCAGTGCCGACGCACCCAAAATCTCCAGAGTGGTCCTCTCCTTCACTCCAGCCCTCTCTCCCCCTCCCCCTCCAGTGACGCCGTCACTTCCCTGAAGTGAAGCCCCCGAGCACGTTCTCGGCTCACCTCTTAGTCACCGCAGCCAGCTCAACAACACGTGTCGTTATGGGCCATAAACACGACCGCCGAAATGCTGATGGATGGTCTCGACATCGGATCCCGCCGAAACCCGCCCTCTGGTTAACCGCTGAAACGTCCCCAACCTCCCCGCTCCCTACCTAGAGCGCAGCCTTCTTCCCACCTCACTCCCCTGTCGCCCTAAATAACACACAAAAAGCAAAACACAAAAAAAAGCTTCCAATACGAAATTGCGATGGGCGCACGAGCAACGCGGCATGCGTACCGCTCCCGAAAATCTACAAAAACCGATTACACCCCGAGTGTGCAACCTGTGTCCCCGTGATACTGTCATTTCGATATCATGCGGTAGATGGCGCTCCCGAACCTCTCTCTACTCGCTGACGTCACCTGCATTCCGAATTATACGGAAGCCCCTCTCTTCCCACGATCTATATATCTATCCTTCTTTTTATTTGTCTTCGTACATGGAGAGCGATGTAGGAAAGGGGGCGGGTTAGTTTAAAGTGTCGTTTATGACTGAGCCCTATTTATGACAAGGATCGGAACTGAAATATTCAACAAGTGAGCAAAGATGTGGGTGCTGAGAGAAGGAGGCGCGCACGAGCGCGTGAACCGGGCGAGGGCGGGGGTTCTGCGTCAGCGGTTTCCCCTTCCGTAAATATCCCCCTTCCTAATTACGAGGAGGGACAAATCCGGTGATAAAGCGATATAGTCTAAGCCTCACAACGCTGATCACGATGCGGCGGCATGCTGCGCGCGGTGTAGTCGGAGCGGTCGCCGTTGCGGCGTTGGGTATTAACGCCGGCCGTGAGTCAGACTAGGAGGTGTCGATGGTTCTTGGGGTTCAGCTGTGCGGGAATGCTGCACTTCGCATTCCCGTGTAGTCGACTCAAATGCAGGTGCTTCGTCGACCAAATGTATTGAATTCAGCCAGTTGGTGAACGTGCCTTTGAATGAGATATGAAAGAAATATATTGTTCAGTTGGAGCTTTAGTTTAGAGTCAAAATGTTGTAAAGATACTCGCTCGGTTAATTACTGCATCATGAAAAATACAATGCTCGTCCGGAAAGAACTTTTTGTTATGAAACAAGAAACCTATATGCTACAATGTTTGCATAACTATTTATACATATACGAAAAAACCTTCTGCATACGTTGATTATTCTTGGTGTAATCGTCTTGCATGGCAAGAAAATTGTGATATCGTGACACACATTTATGGATATCCTCTTCATTGAAATCTGCTGTCTAAGTCTTGAAGCTGTAACTTGGGCATCTGCTGTGAAAACAATTTGTGCTACTGAAATATTTGGTCAATGTTTGGTAAAGGTACCTTATGTACAAAACGTATGTTTCTTATGTAAGAAACTTCAGGGGCAGGTGTTAAAACATTAGAAGTTGTAGGGTTCTTCAGAATGTTTTCATTGACATCCTTCATCAAATTGTTCAGGATCAGAGACAACTTACAACTCCGCAATACACAATGAACTCCCTTTCTTTTCTTATTAAACCTAATAAAAAATTGCACGCACTCTAGAATTTCTGTGAAGTTGGCAATGTATATATTATAGTTTGTTAGTTCAGACACTTGTCGCACTCTAAAGTTTATATAAAAACCAACTTTAGAGTTGAAGGGCCCATCTGTTGACTTACGCAGAATAAAGATGACGCAAGGGCCGCCATAATAAAATAATAAACAATTTAAGTCAATTCGTGAATAATGGATGAGGGATCAGAATGGCACATGCTCGACTGAGCAGTAAGTACTCTCGCGAGTCTTATGCGTGAACGGTATACTTTCTGGGTGTGCACCGTAGATATATATATATATATAACACATATTTCAACCCAATGCCAACTAAACCGTAAAAATAGGTTGTAAACTATCGTTCGGCTTTATTCATTGAGACTTTATGACGAAGTATCTGCCTGTGATTAATAACCACATGTGCTTAAAGCGGTTCTGAACCGATATTTTAATTTCGCGGAATAAGACCACAGAGGCGTTCAACGGTACGCTACGAACCCCAAAACCTCACTCATACATCGATTTCTCAAACGGATGGCCGTATTTTTGGTAAACAAGGGTGCGATCAAGCGAGGACTCTCACGTTACGACCCTCCTGGAATTGTTGAGAATGAAGAGAAGCGGCCTCGCTTCTCTCCTCCTCGCTTCTGTTCACCAGCTCGAAGCGACGAAGCGAGGAGGGTCGTGACGTGAAATGAGAATCGTGACGTCACATGTCTCGTCGGCTTCGTTGGCCGTGTTCTATCGCACATTTCTTTTCCAAAAATACGGCCATCCGTTAGAGATATTCGCTGTATGAGTAGTGCTTTGGGGTTCCGCAACGTCCCGCCTATCGCTCCAGCCTTGTTTTGTGAACTCGAAATTTCGGTTCACTATTCCTTTAACCTCGCATAGAAAGTTAAATCACTGACCTAAATGAAATCAGCTGTGATTCGCTCCTGTAGTATAAACAAAAGATATCGTTAATAATAACGACCGAGGAACTGGAATACATAATATAAGGCTATTTACTCTGCATGGCCGTCACAGAGACGTGGGTAATTTAAAGCATGAGTGTCAATCTAATAAAGTCTCCGTTTTGCATCTAATACTCTTACTTTTTGTCTTGTGTTTAATAAGTTGGGAGGGGGAATGGACGTATTGAAGGAGACATCAGTAAATGTACATTGCTAGTCGGAAGATCTGTGCACTCTGTCATTGTCTCTAAGTGTTTGTATTCTTTCTTTGATTCTTGTATTTAATACTCTATTCACAGGATATTAAAGGTACATTTAGCTAAGGGATCTTCATGATTGGCGGCGGATCAGTCATGTTCTCGTGACTCAGGAGCATTGGCTGATTCACCAGTTGCAAAAGGACCAATGTTATAGGTACATCTAGGCTGAACGTGTGTATTGGGTATTATTCTTGAAAAGGAGAGTGGGGACCTTATAGTGAAAGACGAGTGCGCAATAACTGGCAGGGTAAAAAAGTTGTGATGTCGTTGGTAGGGTACCCAGAGGCGTTTCCGGCACTACCTTGGTAGAATGAAGCAGTGACCCGAACTGTAGTCATATACAAACCACTATACTCGAGAATGCATATACACATATTCCGCATTCGTCGGTGTCATTGCGGATGCCTTTGGCTGTCCATGAATAATCGACGGCAGTGGATGCAATACACTGAATGTGGCAAAAGATGCAATACACTCAAAATAAGTTTGATTTATTTCAGGCTTCGCTTGCTTTTTATTTGGACATGTTCATTATGTGCTCATGTCTCTTGTTATGTTCCATAAACAAAATGAAAAGGGAATGAAATACAAAATTTAAATAACTTCACTTAGACAGTATTTATAATCCTACTCATTGTCTATACACGAACTTAGCTCTGTTACGTCACTGCGCGGGGGTGGCCCATCGGGCACACTTCCGGTCTGGGGCGGTGGGCGGAAGTCATCATGTGGGACATGCATTCCTGTGTTGTTTTGGAAGAAACCAGACAAAAACCTGCCTTCTCGTCAAAACGCCACGACTGGGGCTGTGCCAGAGGAGTCGGGAAAGATTTGAAACTAATTTTTTATGTTTTTTTTCTGCTTGCTCAGTTCGTCTTGCTCAGTTCGGACCACGTTTGCTTGAGCGGGAAGCACTTTGGTTTGAATTCGCGGATACTTGAGGTCGTCAGATTTATATGTTTTGTTCCAACATGAACGCGGGAAAACCGCCAAATTTTACGGACTACCTGCGAACTACGTTCAGTGCGTCAAAGTTGAAACGGCTGCCTGATCGTTTGAAGTGTCGTCTGCTTTTTCAGATGTTTCTGCTTGTCATCTGCTCGTCCAAACGACAGCGGCCCGTAGACCAAACGTTGACTCGGTAATTGCGATAAGAAGTAAGTGCAGGCCTCAAAAGACTTTCTAAGTTTGAAGGTGGGTTGGTGTAAGTAGGCTTGGTGTGAACAGTAGAGACAAGGAGACGTTGATCATTGTTACCAGTGGCCATCACCGACTTGTTATGCCTGACTAACTTGGTTCGATTATGCCTGCGATTTTCAGAATCGACGTCGACCACCTCAACAACGGTCCACGCTTTCGCAGCCCGAGCGACGTCGCGACTCAAAATAGCCTGCAGAATTTTATCATGCGAATCAGGCTTTAGCGCCCATTCTGCGCCGTGCACGCGGAATGAATCGCCGTATGTCCCAATATTCACGTGACGTTTTGCGGTGTAACGAGCCGCGTTAATTTCGCTGAGACCGCTAAAATAATCAGACATTGCCAGGAAGACGTGGAATCAACAATTCCAACCCGAAAAGAGCACGGGGACTCACATCGACGCCGACAACATCGCCTTCCATTGGTTTGTTTATGAGTGATGACGAGCTTCTTGCCTACATTCCATCGCGCATGTGCGGCGCCATTGGTGTCCGCTAGGGGTGCACCGGTTTGTTTTTAAACATGAGTTGGTCTATAGCAG
>JAZHYW010045877.1:0-18972 GCA_037355805.1 Ixodes ricinus
GTGTACGTTTTGTTTTGGTTCTGCCTGCTTTCTTATGCATGTACGAAATATTTAAAAATAAAAAAAAACTATAATTTTTCCTTTTTTAAGTCGGAAACAGAAAGTGGCAACTGAAAACATAACGAACCTTGTCTTCAAATATCTAACGGGGGAAATAGAGAAAATATGCCACCCCATCACGGTCTAGTAATAAATACCTTTAGTTAAGAAGTATATTTTAGAAGGAGAGCCACTGTATAACAGGAGATTGGAACGTAAGCAACATTAATAAAATACAACAAATAAGTGAGTAATAAAATAATTTAACAAACATTCAAGTAAGGAAACCTGATCTACGAGAGTTTAGACACAAAATTGCCGTATTCAAAAGACTAAAAAAGAAGTATACACATTTATACATTTGGCAGCTTTTCCATCATATTCTAACTGTACACCAGTTGTATCTGGCCCCTTCATTCTTTTTCTGTAAAACAAGCGGAGACAAAGCCAAACAGGCGTCGTGGCAGTTTACAAACAACCTTTACAGTTCCTGAGCGTGAATCCCATCTCATAAATAAGCCTCACTTAAAGCAACGCGAATGGAAAGATTGAAAAATTGCCACTTGGACACGAAAGAGATTTTCCTTTTCAAGCCGCTTATTCGTGAACGGCCGCCATAAACGCAACCGCGCGGCAATCCGCCAGTTAAATAGAAACATCACAACAACCCCGCCCTCGAGCACTTTTCTCAACCATTCCAGAGACAACAACAACAACGACAAAAGGAAAACCCTGAACGCAAGCCGGAGCAGAAAACAGCAATTGAACACAGTTTGCGAAGTCTGTCTCCGCGCCACGCGGCGGCGTGCACTCTCGCGTATAAATGCATATTTAATGGACGCCCGAACAACTTTCAAGCTCCACGTATCCACGTATAACGCCCGTGTTTGTTGCAGCCGAGAGCTTCTACCAGTAAAACGCTGCAGCGCCCGAACTGCTGCTTCGTGCACTGTCGCGCGTAGCCTCTTCGCCGATCCGGTCTCAACACGGACCAGAGCCAAGGCTGCAACTCGGCACGACCAATCGTTTACCGGGAATGCATCGTGGGTCACAACATTAGTTCGACATTATTAGCCAATCCGAATCCCTGAAAACACGCGCACGCGTCATAAGTAAAGCAAACAACGAGGAGCAAGCCGTGACGCGATTCTCTTGTTTCACCTTGTGATGGACCACGATGGACGCTCCTTGCCATCCCAGCCAATCCAGCCCTGTGGACATATCCGTCACGTAAGCGCCCCGTTCCTCGCTGCGCGGGTTCAAATGGTCACGTGACACTCTACACGGCATTGGATTGGTTCCGAGGGTCTCCTAACGTCCGCTACGGTCCATCGTAGGTTTGAAACGGAATGTAGGGTGTATGCGCGTGCGAGCGCGCGTAGCTGTGGTCTTGGCTTCGGTTCATCTCAAGTCGGGACAGAGCGCGGCGACGGTGGGCCACCAGCGTTACCCGAGGGAGAAATGTTCGGCCCATAAAAGCACTCTGCTCGGAGCCGTAACGGCGCTTGTAAAACGCCGCTGCCTCGCTCTTTTGCAGCCCTCGCAGCATTGCGTCGCCTGGTCGTTCCGTGTTCCGGAGCGGCACGACAGAGCGCCAAAAGCAAACCGTGGAAGCTGCCGCGACGACGTCCAGAGTTTCCAACTTTCAAGATGCACGGAGGAAGGCAGCCAGCCCTAACGGGTTACGGGAAGTTCGTAATAAAACGTATTTTTTTTATTATTTTTTTCCTATAGTATACGGTGGTCGTTGATGGTAATTCCTGGGACTGGGGTGGTGCTCGATGTATTCGAGGCGAATAAATGCTGAGGACCTTATGGGGCGCAGACCCTGAAGGGTTGGTCTTTTGTGGGATTTTAACGTAGACGCTGAGGTAATAACATCATATTTGCGTGCTTATTGAGCGTTAGTCGCGCGAAAAATAGAATTTGATAGCGACGTCGTTTGACTTCACGTTACGTTTTCCTTCGCTTCCATGGAATGACATGAACCGGTGTATGCTTATGAAAAAGAAATGTGTCGACGGACTTAACTGCGAAAGTCCTATGATTGTTCAAGTGCTTTCAAAAATGGAAGGTCGAATTAGGTAGTTATTTTATGGTCCTGAAAATAGGGGTCATAGATAAGTGGAATTAAAGAATTTCTTAATCCGCGCACAGAGATGTCATTGGTTCGTCGTTCGTTTGGGCTCAATACGACTGCGCGACATTCGATACATGGGCATTTTTATTGCAGGGAATACACAACTATAGCAATTCCATTTCAGTACAGTGTCTGTGGTATGTTGCTGTCAAAATACCGGTTCGATAATTTAGATTGTGCTTCTTAAATATGTTAAGAAACAGTTATACATTCTAGATTCGTATACTCGAAACGTAAATGAATTTCACGCACCGCTTGAGTACTCCACCGTAGACTGTAATTTGTCCTCACGAGTTAAGAAATTAACGTGCCCGCGCGATTTCTCATTGCTCTCAAAGTTCCGGTTTTGTCTAAGACTCATATCTCAAGAACGAGAGTCGTTGTTAAAGACAGATCGATGTATCTCGGCCGGGAAGCATAAATATTCCGGGAAAGACAAAACTTAGAATAAGAAAGTAATATATTTTAGAGAAGAACGTGGCAACCCGTGCCCCTATTTGAAAAAAGCAGCCTGGTAGAGACAGCGACGCTGCGTCTGCCGTCCTCGGTCGATTCCGTTCCGCTTACATTAGGCACGAAATCGCTAAGCTGTCTTTGCCTTGTGCTCGCTTCTTGGCGTCTCTTCCTCGACGCATGAATGACCCTCCATCCTGGGACTTTTGCTCTATTCGGCTGTTTTGGCGACTGTGGTGCTTATTTGGCGTCTTTTGTGAGAACGATCACGTCGTTGTAACTTGCGGGGGACGCACACCGAAATGATGGGATGTGTTCTGAACGTTTTTTACGCGCTGGTTATGAATATTTGTGTAGTAGCTTTTGGATAGGTGACGCTTTGTCTTCCAGCATTACCGAAAGATTTGTTCTACATATTCACAATTTCTGCGCTGAACTCAAGAAAACTGAACGCTGCGCCCTTCATGTCGACGGGCAAAATTTCTATACAAGTAACGACAGTTTACATTAAAATTAGTATATCAACTCTTTGCTTAAAAAACAAAACAAAAAAACTTGCTTCTTGTGGATGTTAAGTATAGTGAATAAAATCACGCAGATTGCGAAATTTGTCCGCTTTTGTGGACATTTTTTAAAATTTTAATCCGTTTTTTTACATTACAGGAGAAGAAAGGATGTGCACTTAAAACCGACAACCTGTTAGCGCTTTCCACTTTTCCATCGCTTCCTCTTCTCCCCCTTTCTACCCTGTCCATCGTTGTCTGTTTCCTCCTCCTCAATGGTAAGGAGGATCGTCTGCCTTGCAGAATCTAGAGTCCGGTCGTCGGCCTTTTAAGAGGGTCTTGCTCGCATAGTCTTGGAATTAATATTTTAAACAGCCTAATATTATATCCACCTGGATAATTTTGAAACTCATTCAGGTTTTCGAACACATTATCGAAAGCACCACGAGTAAGGTGTATTCCATTGAGCTCTTGTCGCCACTGACACTGAAACTGGGCTACCAGACTTTTAAACTGGCCACATTAAAACAGTTTTTAATCTGTTAACAGGCACTACATTTATGCGAACTAAGCTCTTCTATAAACTTTAATCGTCAGCAACCCCCCATTGCAGCAGGCATGTTCTAATCTCTTTTTATACCTTTTATATACCCTTAGCAACGTCTATAAAAGATCAAAATGCACACGAAAATAATTTCTCAGAACTTGTTTTAGTTTAGTCTTACTTTCCTGATTTATCCCGAGATGCAGTGATTAAAACAAAACCTGCTAAGGAAAGGTTGGGCAGCGGAAGCAGCCCTCCTAATCAGTCACGCCTCACACTGACAAGGATCCGCACAACTAGATAATGGCAACACATTATGATGATAAAACAATCCCATCATTTAAAAGCGGCGATATCTTCGAGCGCAAATAGGACAACAGCGCCACAACCTCAAATCACGTCGTACTAAACCTCGACGGCTGTCTCGCTCCCATCCGCGGATCGCTGCCAACCAAGTCAGGCTGCAGCTTTCGTCAAGCCACCAGTGCGAAAAAGAAACAAAAGGCAAGGAACAGTCCCGACGTCAAAAAAGTTCTCGGGACTGTTCATGCCGGAGTTCGACAAACGCGCCCGGCTAAGTCCCCGCTTTCAGCGGAAAGACACGTTCTGGGAGATGAGGACCCGTCTCAGCCGAGCCTCCCACCCGCCATCGACAGCGACGTTGCTTTGAGACGGGTTCGCTACGGATCATTGATTTGCAACCCCACTGGTAGCCGGGGGAATTGGCGAAAAGGGGACAGTCGCTGTCCCTGATGGGGAAGGGAGGCGCGACGGGAAGAGGCTGGAGAAGCTTCCCCCGGTCAATGTGGAGGCTCATCCCCTGATTGATCTGCGCCGAGTCGGCCAAGTGTGGCGGCTGCGTCTTTTCAAGCAGGGACCTTTGGTTTAGCCATGAAAGGCGGTGACTGTGATGCGTCAGCCGGCTTCACGATCTTTTCTCGGAGCCTTGTTCCAGACATAGGGGTTGTACGTGTACGCGGTCGGCCATGTTGACTTACCCACGTGCCTGACGTGTTCAGAACAACGGTAAGAAGGTGCTCTGTCAGCTGCACGCTTCAATCTTCGCGACAAAATGTAGTAGAGAAAACATTTAGAACGGACGTTGATTGAGACATTGAACTAAATATTCGGTCATTAGATTTCAGCAGTTAGAAATAACAAGACAACCGCCGCACTTAAGTTCTTGCCATACGCTTGAATACTTAGTGCGCTAAACTTATATAAGCATATTTTTGATATGCCTTTTTCTCGTTAGGATTAAATGGCCTCGTCTTATCTCTATTTCGTCCACCTTTATTTTTACCTCATTTGAATCATTTCACATGAAGTAAAAATAGCCCCTCAGCGCAGATCGATATTTACTGTATAACTGCTCATGTCCGTTTATTCATAACTAGTCGATTTCTCTAACGACTACGTCTACTGTAGTTTAACCAAATGCGCCGTCTTTCCTGTTTCAAAGAACGAACATTTCCGCGGCTTGAGGAGGGACAAAACATTGAATTAGAAATAAATATTTGCGTTATTACAAGATCACAGTCTGTTCTTGAACCATGTTCTTGAGAGTTTTGGAGGCAGCATTTGCGCTTACAGGTGCTCTGAGGAGTTTTTGAGATCACCTAAATATGGCGATAACTCACTCTCCTGGCTCTAAGCATCCTAGAAATGACTAAATCATGATGATACGCTGCCGATTTTCCTATTAAAAATCAACCAAAAAGATCGCAATACACCGATGTCACCTCCGGCAATAGGAGGAGCATGTCCGAAACCAGGACTACTGTCAGCCAATAGCAAGCGAAAAGATCCTCGTGCTTCCGACAGGTGGAACCGCAGAGTGATATCTCGAATGCGCGCGGCTCGTTGTCCACACAGCTCGAACTACGATTCAACCCACCAGGCCCGTGCTCGAGAGCTGGCGACCGGACACATCACTCCCGCGGAAGACAAACAACAACAACAACAACAACAACAAAAGAGTGCGCTGTCTTCAAGACTGTTCTTGCAAGATTATGTTCTCTCTAAGCAAAAAATTATCTTTTTTTCGCTCACTTTTTTGCTTTTATCATCTACAAAAGCGTACACATATTTTGTAATAACTGCGTTTGCAATATCAACGAAATGTTCGCGTTTTCGTTGATCACATGTCGTCCTGGCTGACGGAACAACGCCCCTCCCATCGCCGGAAATGACCTCGGTGTGTCTGATCTTCGATGGATTTTTTAATAAAAGAATCAGGCTCGCATCGGTATTGATTTATGCAGTTATAGGATGCTTAGAGCCTGTAGAGTGAGTTATCGCCATATCTTAACTGATTTCAGAAATCTCCTCAGGCACATTTAAATTCTGGAGATGAAGAAATAAAAGCGTGTTTCAATGTTTGCCACCGTAATATCCCCAACCCTTAGTAAACCTGAGACAGTTATATAATAATATTAAAAAAACGGACAGAACAATAAAGTTTTGGATTTACTATGAATGTCATTCACCATGTCAGCCTGTAGCCGCAGATAGCGGCTGTAGGTAAGAAAACAGTTTGTTATTAGCAGGTTTATGAATACGGAGTGCAATCGCGCGTATTTTGGGAAAAGAACAACGGGGTATTTTTCTTATTCAGTGATAAAACATGAAAGGAAAAAACTACTGAACCTCAAAAATATTTTCATTTTGCCAGGCGATTAGTTATGGTGTTAGTAGACTACCCAATCAATATTTTGCAACAACGTCACGTATAACTCAAAATGAAGTCAAAAAAAACGCAATTGCTCGAAACTGAATTTCGAAACTGGACTGGGGAGGAAGAAGACATATACAGGAGTGAGTTGACCAAAACTGACGTAGCCGTGCAACTTTTTAAATTTTTTTTATCAACTTATTTGCAGATTTTTAGAAAGCAGAAAACATGGGATTCATATTTCTTTTTCTATTTGTAATATTGAGTATGGGCCTCGAGGCCCAGGACTTTGATTATATTTGACAATGATGTCAAAACCACAGAGAAATGCACATGACCACGGAGAAGGGAGCGAGCGCTACTCCAAACCGCCAGTGCTCGATCGGTGGTTTTCGGGCAGAAAGAAAAGAAATTTCGAGTCCACAACTATGTTCTGGGTGGTTGTCATGTCATGTCATATACAAATTAAAATCTTGGCGATATAAATACCCTGTCGATGATTTTCTGATTTGTCTAGCGGAAGAAACGCCGTATTTGCTATTGGCGGGATTATTTAAGGGTTTCAAGTCAGGTTAGCGTTTATTTCTGGCGATATACAACATTATTAAGTTTATATTATTCAATCGTAAATAGTATAACTTCTTTGTTAATTTAGGCCGTGGGTGCTTATTTTTGCTACACTCGAGAAAAATTGTCGTCCGTAAGAACGACGCTTGCGCCGCCATTACAGGTATAGTGAAGAAAAACAAACAAACAAACAAACAAACAAAAAACAAACAACAACGCAGCGAGTTGGTGAATGACAGCTAATAAGGCCGAGACTTCGGTTCCTGTTAGTTCTCTTTATTATTCCTCTCTTTCGAGTTTACTAGGGATTGATCAATATTATGGTAGCAAATATTAAAAGATCCTTTGAACTAATTTGGGCGTCAATGTATGAATTAATTTTTTATGTCTGCCAGATGACATGGGCCCGGTGAACTATGTGAACTATGCGCAACACGTTTAAGAAAACATGGGGCTTTCGGATTCTAAATTTTAAATTGGTGACAGAAAGTTCAAACCGACATCAAACGAGTCAAATACCTCTACTGAAAAATCGAACTTTTGCAAAGCGCGTGAATTTGGTTAGAGAAGCTTTGAACTGCCACCAAATATTGCACAAAACCTGAGCCATGAAGAGGTGCGCTGGCAGGTATGGTGGGCAGCATATATTTTGACACCTGGCAACAGTAAGACCATGCAGTGCTGCAACGCCCCGGCATACAAGCACTCTGAGTCAAACAAGAGAGTTTACTTCTAAAGGCCCTTTTATTTAATATGCTGTTTTTCACTAGTATAACATAAGTGCTGCTAAAAGTCATTCTTACCCTGGGCGTAAAGTTTAGCGGTTTCAACAGCTTTTCGGGATGCCTTTAGCGGGTCTCTGGTTTCTTAGTTGGCAGCACTGATGGGAAGATCTTTACCGCTTAATCTTCCAAAAGTATGCTTGACAGAGTCGGCTGCACCTGCAAGTTTCTGTGCCGAGTTAACTGTCGCAATTGTAGTGAAGAATCTTGTAAACACTGAAGCTTCGTAGATGAGTACTGTTATGAGGTCTTTTTACGTGATTAAAAAAAGTTTATAAACGTATTTCCGATAGAGTTCTAACCAAAAGGATCAACGTTTAAAAAAAATCTATCTTTAAATTCTTGCGTGCGTGTGATGACAATTAGAAGAAATTATCAATATTCATTCGCGAACGGCAGGTAAATATCGGGACAATACAATGCCTTACTGTCTAAATATATCTAATCGTTATGGTTTTACCAATCTTGCGGGCTCCATTTCAGGTGGAAGTAAATTTCTTGGTTCGTAAATATTCTCCTCCTTGTGGACTTCTGCTTAAATCATTATAGTTAATATTTCCATATCAAACAAAGAGTTTGTATTGAGAAAGGAATTGTATTTTAAGAAATAGATTGAAACGCATAGGCCTAATTTAACGACCGCCAGAAGGCAAGAATGAAAAAAAATTAATGTACCTACTTTTAAAATTGCAGCCGAATTTATGTAGGCTCCATCTGAAAAAAAAAAAAAAAAAAAACTTAAACATAGTGTCAATCCGCAAATATCGGTGATATCTTTTTTTACTTTGCTGATGTCTTATTAAAGTTCGCAATAGAGCATGCAAAAAGCAATAAGAGAAAAACGAAATTACATGGTAAAACTGCACTGCAACCTTTTTTCGTCGGTTTATAGTGGCTTGTGCTATGTTGAACCATCATTGAAAAAAATAAATCCTTTGAAATCCCTGTTACGGAGCTAAGCCGGTTCAGATACCGTAGATATAAAGTCCACACCTGGTCGTTTTATTTCATGCTTTAATACTGAATAAATTGTTCCACATTTTATGGCGCTTACTTACATCAACATTTGTGTTTTCCACTAAGACGGGCAAGTTATTTCGTGCATCAAATCTGTCCTCTAAGCTACACCTCCGCCAATCTATACTAGGTCATCCTATTACTAGAATTTTTTATAATTTCTCGTGCTCATCTCTGAGCCCGTTTGATATATTTTAATATTGGAAGACGCACGTAAAGAGGGACATATAAATTAGTAAAACGATTTTTAGTTAAGTAATAATATATTAGAAAAAGTATTCTAATTTAACAATTCCATGAATTCTAACTCGTAATATTGTTTTCACTGCTTATATGTTATTCATAAGGTAGCACGACTGCTAAAAACAATAAAACTATAACGTAAAAAACTGTTTCTATAATAAAAAAAGTGGTATGCAGGCAAGTAGTGTTGCGCTTTTTTTAAATGATTATTTTTGGAGAAAACAAGCAATAACTTTATCACAGTAAATATTGAAAATTTGTTCAGGTATCAGAATAATGACGTCTCGCAGTTGCCATACGTTTAAAAATGGATGTGTGTCTACGCTCTGTAAAAAAAAAAAGAAGAACGGGTTTGAAAGGTTTTTCGGCGCCCAAAGACCTTTCAGCTCCAGAAGAGCGGTTTCACCTCAAGCACTATATCGCCCAATGGTGCACTAAAAAGTCAACTGGGCGATTTTCTAAGCCCTTTCCGCATAAAAAAGGAGCTTAGAAGAACCCCTTATGGGCTTTTGACGAAAAGACACTTTTAAAAAGTGCGTAGATAAAAAAAACTCTCGTAGGGTGCAAATAATGGACAAGCCGAAGAAAGCCCTAAGACTTCTTTTCCTACAAGACTTTTTTAGAGTGTACCTGCAAAGAGGGTGACGAACCAATCATTTTGATCTACGTCAGTGGAGAGAGTGTAATGAAAATAAAGTTTTGATAGAAAGATCAAGTCTACGTAGCGAAGACGAGTATGACGTGAGACATGCCCGAGACCTCATGCTCAGTGCAACACAAAAGTGGCATTTTATAGGTATTCTTTTTGTCGTATTAAATATTGAACGTTGTATGTTGATGAATGCACTGGCTCTCCGCATGCTCTGGGAAATGTGAGGGCACGAGCCTCGCGTCGGAGAGGACGAGGTTTCTTACGCGATTCTTGTAGTCCCTGTATTTACAAGTAATAAATTGATGTGCAACATTGGACATTCAACCAACCTCCCGCAAAAATTTCTCTAGTTTTCCGAGCTAATTTTGTAATACGCTGCTTATGAGTAAATTGCCAGAGTACCTTAGTGGACGCAAAGTTAAAATAACATCCAGTGATGGGTAAAGTATCTGTAAGTGGTAATTCGTAAACGATATTTTCGAATCAAATATGGTGTCACCTTATACACGAGTCGAAGACAGACAAAATAATTATAATAATAATCCAATGAGTGTTTGAGTAGCATATATTATATTAAATATATAGAAATTGCGTTTTGTGGCGCAAAGCACCCCGCGTCTTTGAGTTGTCTAGCGAATTTTGCGCATTGACGTCCCCAAAATAAGCTCCAGGCAGTTCCTACACGCTGTTAATTAATGGCTCTTATATGCAGTACTTAGCACTCACCTAGCGTACATAAGGTACTCAAATGACACATTTTGACCGGCGACTCTCAGCGCTACATCACGGATAACCTAAAGGGATATGTGGGTCTGGTTTTCCAGTCAAGGCGTATATCTGACGCTCTGCGGCTCCACAGCACGGTGTACCAAACCTCAAGCGGCAGAGTAAAGTCTTTGTTCGTTCATTTCCCGGAAATGCTGCGGAATTGCACTGACACCGGTACCCATTTATGTGATCAACGATTTGAGATACACATTAAAAAAAGGCCTTTACTTGGCAGTCGTTCTAGACTGTTCAAACCTTGTCAAACCTGAAAAGACTATCACCGACTGCATTAAGAACGCAACGCGTAGTTTATTATGTTCACTCGTGTTGCATCGTAATCGGTTCTTTGGCATTCTTATCGGCTTGCGTTGCAAATTAACCGGCCACGGAGTGATAAGAAGAAGCTCGGGCCTCGCCACGCCCGGCGCTTTTTAAACTCATGCTGCATTTGCAACGTGTCACACGCACACATTCCCGTTAAATAATTTTTAACTCTTGTTTTTCAAGGATGTCTTAAACGAAAAACAAAAATAACACGGCGCGTTGCAGATAAAAAAAACATTTATCGCGTCTAAGAAAAAAGAGCACTATGCAGTTGACTATCTGAATTTGAAACTCAGAACGCCGATTACATAATCCAATAACTTAACTTAGTTACAACAAACACCACGCGTTCAGGGGGTTTCCAGCGAAAGCCGTTTTATCAGCTGGCTGCCTACGTGAGCGGATTCCACACGCGCGTTACGAGAGCTACTCGCGAAGGCAATAATCTTCCGCTCAAGAGGCCATTGGAGCCAGCTCTGGCACCCGGCCTCCGCCAACGGGGTTGACCGGGGACTGTTTGCACTCCCTTCGGCCGGACGGAAAAGGAAACAGAAGCAACGGCTCAGGAACAATGGAGTGGCGAGCCGAAAGAGAACCGGGACCTGCGGGCCACTAATGAAATTCCGGTGCTGATACGAAGGGGTCGGCAGAGGTGCTGATAAGTGGACGACGGTCATCGTCCGGGGCTACTTGCGAATTCATTACCAGATAATGGCTCCTGTTTCCAAGTAATATAAGGGCCGCTGGAAATGCGGCACGTCGCAGCTGGGTGTCCCCGGTCCTTCAAACGCGATAGAGAGCAAAACAGCGTGGGTTCACGTGAAACGTTGGCCAGACACACGGTGAGAGTCGATATTCGGCAGGACTGCGTTCTGTTGAACATTGTATATACCATATATAAAACGTACCAATGCAGATCCCAATAAGGTCTATTGAGCGGAGTCATCGCCGAATATAAGCAAGAATCCATTGATTAGTTGTGATGCTTTGTCGGTGAGTATGGAACCGCATAAAATACAATACAATACAATACAACACAACAGAATACAATGCAATACGATAACTTTATTTTCTAATCACTTGATAAAATAGGATACCTCAAGACCTCGAGAAACATTTGTCAAAGCAAGTTATTCGGTGCAGCTAGCGCGATTGAAAGCCTGTGGAGGAAAGAAGCTAAATAATATGTATAATTGAATAATTGAAGTGAATGTTTCATACTCGCAATCTGTAATTTCAACACCTTTTTCGCTTCCAGGATGGTAGAAGCGGGAGCGTACGTAAAGACTGAGGCTCGTAGCTTTTTATATGAAAACAAAAAAGTTGGAGCACATATTGGAACACTTGCACGCTTTTAGGCATTTGACAATCTCCTGTCTTGACGGGCCCCTGAAGAGAAAACAAAAGTTTTTTTTTTTTAAACAGTCTGGTTGGGACACGCGTGTCAAAAAATGAATTTTACGCAAAAAAAATGTTTAGAGCAATATTGACGGCGAGAGATTTATTTGAAATTTTTCGCGGAAATTCCAGGTCATTCAGCTCGGCTTCTCATTGGTAACGATGGTCATTCAAATCAGCTTCTCATTGGCCAATAGAATGAGTGACAGCTTTGATGTTTGTTATAAAATCTTCGTGATCTCTTGAAATCGTCTTTAGAATTACATATTTTTAAGTTTAAGAAAAAATCCACCGAATGAAACAATCCACCGAATGAATAATAACTATGTTATTATTAAAATGGGCCCAAACAGCCAAAAGGGCTATGGGCCCAGATGGTTCTCAATAATTTGTATGCTGCAACTCATGACAATAAACTCGATTGATTGATTGATTGAATTGTTTACAAACATTTTACAAAATCGTTACTTCCGTTCGGATAAAGCAACAAACCCAACAAACAAAAGCTTCGCCATTTTTTTTGTCATGGTCGCCGTTTTGCAACGCGTTTCGCGTCCTCGGGTGGTTTTATAGTTTTATCGCGTTTATAAGTGAAGACCTACTGAAGAGGGCTTGTTGCTTGTGTTAGTTAGTCATGGCCGATTCACATGACGGACTGATCCGTGGACGGTGACGACATATCTGTGGTTCGTCTGTCTCCCAAGCGCATCCACACGAGGGAGACGACGAGCAGACGACAGTGAGGACGGACCGAACCTGGTCGCCACCCCACAGTGCCGCGAAGCTCCAACATCGCACCGTGGCACCGTTGTCCAAGAGAGAAATCGACGTTCGCTACCGCGATAATGAATTGTACGCCGATGTTACGTACAGAACGAGACAAAACACCGTGATAGGCTTCGCGCGAAGCGCCACTAAGCTTACTAACCCAAAGCATGAGAGTGACACAGGCATGGTCCTGCTCGAGAAGGGTTCCGCGTAGAAGCGACGAAGTTCTGGGCTCGCGAAGGGGCGTTTGGAGATGCCTTCACGCACTCCGCGCTCGTGCACGACACTCAAGTTCACCACAGGAACAAGAGAGGTCTTGCTCGGTGAAATCCTGATTGGAAGTGC
This sequence comes from Ixodes ricinus, assembly GCA_037355805.1. NCBI lineage: Eukaryota > Metazoa > Arthropoda > Arachnida > Ixodida > Ixodidae > Ixodes > Ixodes ricinus. Next base: position 13,218 of record JAZHYW010045877.1, read on the forward strand.
AAGAATCATCGCGGCGTGCTAGACGAGTTATGACGGAAGGTTCTTGACGCGGACCCGGAGGAGTACCGAAACCTGCGTCGCGTCAGCCAGACAAAGTTTTTGCAGTTCCTTTCACACGTGGAACGAAGAAACGCCCGACAAAATAAACCAGCGAACGCACAAAACACAACGATGCGCCACTTTTGTTTTCATCGCCCAGAAACAAAAACAAGAAAACAACGTAGCGCTGCCAGAATAAACGCATTTCAAGACAATCTCCCGCCAAAAAGACCGCGAGTGAAAAAGGCGCTTGACTTTATCAGTCTGCGCATCCGCGGACGAGGCGCGGATTGCAGGAATCGGTGACGTGCCGGTCACTTGCTACACGGTCTGCGGACGAAAATCGCGATTCGGTCCGTCGTGTGAATCGGCTGTACGACGCGGTACGACGTGCGACCGGCAGATACAGGAAGTAGCAATGGCTCTCGTACGGGGCGCAGCCAAGCCAGCCAAGCAGCCAAGCCGATCCACTACGAAGAGGAGGAGAGTACCTCTTTTCCACGCGCCCGAAATGCCGAGAGAGAGAAAAAAGTGGAAAGGAGGTGACTACCAACTAAATTGTGTCTAACGCAGTCAATATTGCTCTAAAAATTTTTTTTTCGCGTAAAATTTATTTTTTGACACGCGTGTCGTAACCAGATTGTTTTGAAAAAATTTTTTTTCTTTTTTTCAGGGGTCCTTAAGAACCCCATTGGCGTCTGGTAACCGCACGCCTTCCGTCATAGTCTACCTATTCCTCGTATAGTTACCGATTATGGGCAGTGCCGACACACCCAAAATCTCCAGAGTGGTCCTCTCCTTCACTCCAGCCCTCTCTCCCCCTCCCCTCCAGTGACGCCGTCACTTCCCTGAAGTGAAGCCCCCGAGCACGTTCTCGGCTCACCTCTTAGTCACCGCAGCCAGCTCAACAACACGTGTCGTTATGGGCCATAAACACGACCGCCGAAATGCTGATGGATGGTCTCGACATCGGATCCCGCCGAAACCCGCCCTCTGGTTAACCGCTGAAACGTCCCCAACCTCCCCGCTCCCTACCTAGAGCGCAGCCTTCTTCCCACCTCACTCCCCTGTCGCCCTAAATAACACATAAAAAACAAAACACAAAAAAAAGCTTCCAATACGAAATTGCGATGGGCGCACGAGCAACGCGGCATGCGTACCGCTCCCGAAAATCTACAAAAACCGATTACACCCGAGTGTGCAACCTGTGTCCCCGTGATACTGTCATTTCGATATCATGCGGTAGATGGCGCTCCCGAACCTCTCTCTACTCGCTGACGTCACCTGCATTCCGAATTATACGGAAGCCCCTCTCTTCCCACGATCTATATATCTTCCTTTTTTTATTTGTCTTCGTACATGGAGAGCGATGTAGGAAAGGGGGCGGGTTAGTTTAAAGTGTCGTTTATGACTGAGCCCTATTTATGACAAGGATCGGAACTGAAATATTCAACAAGTGAGCAAAGATGTGGGTGCTGAGGAAGGAGGCGCGCACGAGCGCGTGAACCGGGCGAGGGCGGGGGTTCTGCGTCAGCGGTTTCCCCTTCCGTAAATATCCCCCTTCCTAATTACGAGGAGGGACAAATCCGGTGATAAAGCGATATAGTCTAAGCCTCACAACGCTGATCACGATGCGGCGGCATGCTGCGCGCGGTGTAGTCGGAGCGGTCGCCGTTGCGGCGTTGGGTATTAACGCCGGCCGTGAGTCAGACTAGGAGGTGTCGATGGTTCTTGGGGGTTCAGCTGTGCGGGAATGCTGCACTTCGCATTCCCGTGTAGTCGACTCAACTGCAGGTGCTTCGTCGACCAAATGTATTGAATTCAGCCAGTTGGTGAACGTGCCTTTGAATGAGATATGAAAGAAATATATTGTTCAGTTGGAGCTTTAGTTTAGAGTCAAAATGTTGTAAAGATACTCGCTCGGTTTATTACATGCATCATGAAAAATACAATGCTCGTCCGGAAAGAACTTTTTGTTATGAAACAAGAAACCTATATGCTACAATGTTTGCATAACTATTTATACATATACGAAAAAACCTTCTGCATACCTTGATTATTCTTGGTGTAATCGTCTTGCATGGCAAGAAAATTGTGATATCGTGACACACATTTATGGATATCCTCTTCATTGAAATCTGCTGTCTAAGTCTTGAAGCTGTAACTTGGGCATCTGCTGTGAAAACAATTTGTGCTACTGAAATATTTGGTCAATGTTTGGTAAAGGTACCTTAAGTACAAAACGTATGTTTCTTATGTAAGAAACTTCAGGGGCAGGTGTTAAAACATTAGAAGTTGTAGGGTTCTTCAGAATGTTTTCATTGACATCCTTCATCAAATTGTTCAGGATCAGAGACAACTTACAACTCCGCAATACACAATGAACTCCCTTTCTTTTCTTATTAAACATAATAAAAAATTGCACGCACTCTAGAATTTCTGTGAAGTTGGCAATGTATATATTATAGTCTGTTAGTTCAGACACTTGTCGCACTCTAAAGTTTATATTAAAAACCAACTTTAGAGTTGAAGGGCCCATCTGTTGACTTACGCAGAATAAAGATGACGCAAGGGCCGCCATAATAAAATAATAAACAATTTAAGTCAATTCGTGAATAATGGATGAGGGATCAGAATGGCACATGCTCGACTGAGCAGTAAGTACTCTCGCGAGTCTTATGCGTGAACGGTATACTTTCTGGGTGTGCACCGTAGATATATATATATATATAACACATATTTCAACCCAATGCCAACTAAACCGTAAAAATAGGTTGTAAACTATCGTTCGGCTTTATTCATTGAGACTTTATGACGAAGTATCTGCCTGTGATTAATAACCACATGTGCTTAAAGCGGTTCTGAACCGATATTTTAATTTCGCGGAATAAGACCGCAGAGGCGTTCAACGGTACGCTACGAACCCCAAAACCTCACTCATACATCGATTTCTCAAACGGATGGCCGTATATTTGGTAAACAAGGGTGCGATCAAGCGAGGACTCTCACGTCACGACCCTCCTGGAATTGTTGAGAATGAAGAGAAGCGGCCTCGCTTCTCTCCTCCTCGCTTCTGTTCACCAGCTCGAAGCGACGAAGCGAGGAGGGTCGTGACGTGAAATGAGAATCGTGACGTCACATGTCTCGTCGGCTTCGTTGGCCGTGTTCTATCGCACATTTCTTTTCCAAAAATACGGCCATCCGTTAGAGATATTCGCTGTATGAGTAGTGCTTTGGGGTTCCGCAACGTCCCGCCTATCGCTCCAGCCTTGTTTTGTGAACTCGAAATTTCGGTTCACTATTCCTTTAACCTCACATAGAAAGTTAAATAACTGACCTAAATGAAATCAGCTGTGATGCGCCCTGTAGTATAAACAAAAGATATCGTTAATAATAACGACCGAGGAACTAGAATACATAATATAAGCGCTATTTACTCTGAATGGCCGTCACAGAGACGTGGGTAATTTAAAGCATGAGTGTCAATCTAATAAAGTCTCCGTTTTGCATCTAATACTCTTACTTTTTGTCTTGTGTTTAATAAGTTGGGAGGGGGAATGGACGTATTGAAGGAGACATCAGTAAATGTACATTGCTAGTCGGAAGATCTGTGCACTCTGTCATTGTCTCTAAGTGTTTGTATTCTTTCTTTGATTCTTGTATTTAATACTCTATTCACAGGATCATTAAAGGTACATTTAGCTAAGGGATCTTCATGATTGGCGGCGGATCAGTCATGTTCTCGTGACTCAGGAGCATTGGCTGATTCACCAGTTGCAAAAGGACCAATGTTATAGGTACATCTAGGCTGAACGTGTGTATTGGGTATTATTCTTGAAAAGGAGAGTGGGGACCTTATAGTGAAAGACGAGTGCGCAATAACTGGCAGGGTAAAAAAGTTGTGATGTCGTTGGTAGGGTACCCAGAGGCGTTTCCGGCACTACCTTGGTAGAATGAAGCAGTGACCCGAACTGTAGTCATATACAAACCGCTATACTCTAGAATGCATATACACATATTCCGCATTCGTCGGTGTCATTGCGGATGCCTTTGGCTGTCCATGAATAATCGACGGCAGTGGATGCAATACACTGAATGTGGCAAAAGATGCAATACACTCAAAATAAGTTTGATTTATTTCAGGCTTGGCTTGCTTTTTATTTGGACATGTTCATTATGTGCTCATGTCTCTTGTTATGTTCCATAAACAAAATGAAAAGGGAATGAAATACAAAATTTAAATAACTTCACTTAGACAGTATTTATAATCCTACTCATTGTCTATACACGAACTTAGCTCTGTTACGTCACTGCGCGGTGGTGGCCCATCGGGCACACTTCCGGTCTGGGGCGGTGGGCGGAAGTCATCATGTGGGACATGCATTCCTGTGTTGTTTTGGAAGAAACCAGACAAAAACCTGCCTTCTCGTCAAAACGCCGCGACTGGGGCTGTGCCAGAGGAGTCGGGAAAGGTTTGAAGGTAATTTTTTATGTTTTTTTTTCTGCCTGCTCAGTTCGTCTTGCTCAGTTCGGACCACGTTTGCTTGAGCGGGAAGCACTTTGGTTTGAATTCGCGGATACTTGAGGTCGTCAGATTTATATGTTTTGTCCCAACATGAACGCGGGAAAACCGCCAAGTTTTACGGACTACCTGCGAACTACGTTCAGTGCGTCAAAGTTGAAACGGCTGCCTGATCGTTTGAAGTGTCGTCTGCTTTTTCAGATGTTTCTGCTTGTCATCTGCTCGTCCAAACGACAGCGGCCCGTAGACCAAACGTTGACTCGGTAATTGCGATAAGAAGTAAGTGCAGGCCTCAAAAGACTTTCTAAGTTTGAAGGTGGGTTGGTGTAAGTAGGCTTGGTGTGAACAGTAGAGACAAGGAGACGTTGATCATTGTTACCAGTGGCCATCACCGACTTGTTATGCCTGATTAACTTGGTTCGATTATGCCTGCGATTTTCAGAATCGACGTCGACCACCTCAACAACGGTCCACGCTTTCGCAGCCCGAGCGACGTCGCGACTGAAAATAGCCTGCAGAATTTTATCATGCGAATCAGGCTTTAGCGCCCATTCTGCGCCGTGCACGCGGAATGAATCGCCGTATGTCCCAATATTCACGTGACGTTTTGCGGTGTAACGAGCCGCGTTAATTTCGCTGAGACCGCTAAAATAATCAGACATTGCCAGGAAGACGTGGAATCAACAATTCCAACCCGAAAAGAGCACGGGGACTCACATCGACGCCGACAACATCGCCTTCCATTGGTTTGTTTATGAGTGATGACGAGCTTCTTGCCTACATTCCATCGCGCATGTGCGGCGCCGTTGGTGTCCGCTAGGGGTGCACCGGTTTGTTTTTAAACATGAGTTGGTCTATAGCAGGGGTGGCCAGGCTGATGGTCTATAGCAGGGGTGGCCAGCAGCAAATAAAACAACATTTCTTCGGCTGCTTTTCTCCTTCAAGTAACCGTCTGCAATACCGCGGATCGCTGCGCAACCATCTTATCTCTGCCAAGTCATCAATAAGTGCCGTTTCTACCACCACCAGTCCTGTCACGTTGTCTGCCATCCTGCACCGTCACACATCCTCGAGCGGATGAATCGTCACCAGGCTGCGCTAGAACCAGGCTATATAACTACAGCTTCAGGGACGCCAGTGGGCACAGGAGCTCTGTTACGACTGCCGCGCCTGACTTTGCCTGTTTACCCTTTT
>JAZHYW010045879.1:0-51828 GCA_037355805.1 Ixodes ricinus
AAACGTCTCTCATTTTTTTTTCTTTTTTTTTTCGGGGCTTGGCATTATCCCAGGCATATCCTAAAATTATTTAATTTTGCCTTATTGGTACCACTTAGAAGCTGCCATGTCTCAAGTCTAGCTAAGAATCTTTGTTTTAAAATCTTTTAACAAAACGTCAAGACTAACAGTACGTGCAGACAACGCTGCCATCTACTCAGTTCTGTTTAACGCCTGCAAATTTCTTCAGATCGAGTTATTTGTTTTAGAAACACGAAAACAAGGCTGACCATTGCAAGTGGCAGTAGGTAAATAAATATAGTAGGCAAACGAGAACAACTTTAAAGCATACTCTAAAACGCATCATGTTTTGGTTTAAAAAAAAATTTAAATAAACTTCAACATTTTGCGTCAAATTTCGAATCTACATTTATCTCTTAAAATAGATATTTAGACTCCCAGCCAGGTTCCCTCTGCGTTCGAGGGTCAAAAGAATAAAATATACAGGCACGGAGAGCGAGCTCTTCTAGGGGTTATGAGAAATATCAGCGGAGGAGGTTTCCTCATATTATCGATTTGGAGGTTCGCCCGACCGAAGAAGATAAGGAGAGAACATACGTTTGCGAAGTTTAGAACATCGAGCCCACTTCCCAATTTTTCGACACTTTATTTGCTTCACAAAATTATACTCAGGACAATTTATTTTAACGGTACATTACTAGGCCACGTGAACCGTCAGAACAGCGAGGCGGCGCTATTGCGCTGGCATTCGACGGAAAAAGAGAAAAAAAAGAGTGTGGAGGAACGTTTTCAGTTGGTCTTGGAAAACCATTAACACAGCCATCGAGATACCGACCCCGTTGGAGTCATCGTTAGAAGTTCCAAAGCGATAAAAGAGAAAAGGCAGTTCTAGGATTTCTGGTCTCTAAATTACGTCTAACAGGGTAAATATTGCTTCTTCATATTTAATATTACAAAAAAAAATTGAACCCTTCAAAAGATCTCTTTTTTAGCTTTTTTTATTTCGGTGTTTTTTTAAAAGCCAGACCGCCCGTATATGGGGCAGTCATGCTCTATGGATTTTATACAAACAAATGCCAGAAAATATGGCTGAAGGCGTTACAAATCCGAGGGCAGAGTACAAGACGTCTAATATAAGAACAGCTAACTTTTTATACACCTCAATGATAAATCATATGAGATACCAAGCCGATACTTTCCTCAAGAAGCACATGGGCTTATGGCAACACTCTCAAGATCTAAGAAATGAAATCTCAGGTTAAATGTTTTACGAAGAACAAGCCAAGGTCCAAAATGTTTAATTGGAAGGCAGTGTCAAATGAGGCTGGACTGTTCGCTTCTGGTCTAAACTTAGCACTGCCTCATTAGAGACGTTTTAAGTGCTTCAAAAATAGACGATCACTTTATATTTTCCGGCTACTTTTTCTTCCTACAGAAATATATAATTATGAATCTCCCAATAAGCAATCATTATGTAATTGAATGTTTTTAGTTTAAGTTTGTATTCCGGATAATTTCCTGAGGCTCATATAGCAAAAACCGCACGCGACAGAAACAGCTCAGTCAAAACAGCACGCGTCAAAACAGCACAGCGTCAAAAAAGCACTGCGACAAAACAGCACGCGTCAAAATAGCACGCGACAAAACAGCACAGCGTCAAAACGGCACAGCGACAGCAGAGCAAATGCCAAAACAGCACGGCGTCAGAACAGCACAGCGTGAAAACAGCCCAGCGACAAAACAGCACAGCGTCAAAACAGGACATTGACAATATAGGTAGGGCTTGGAGTTTTCGGTTCTTATTATTTTGAAATTCGGAGTACTTGTTTCGGTTTTTATTTCAAACAGAACTTTTCCGTTCATAGCAGTGAATATTTGTAGACTCATAAACTTCTCGGTTCTTTTCGGTTTATTGACGAAAATCAGTATACTGACGAACATGCAATAATTAAAAGTGTTTGTTTAAATGTACAGTGAGTAAACCATGTACTGGTTTTCTTATTTGTTGCTGTCTGTGGCAGCCGACGCGACCTGTTCTGCAAGACACACTGGGGCCCTATCGTGATCTGACATTATCGTCGTGTGCTCGTATTTGTACACAAGACGACCATGAGCTTCACTACCACTTCGGTCTTAGAGGCAAATGTCAAAATCCAGAAATTCGTAAGCATTGAACTCACTGCGTTTTTTCCCCATTTCCACGACTGCGAGAGGTGGTAAATTCTCGCCGACCACAGAAACGACAATAAAACAATCGTATTTATGCCCTCCTCTAGTAGACGGAAGCTAGGGGTGTGAAAAAGTGTGCGGCATTTACGGACGCCCTTGATTTTTATTGTTCAGCCCACGGTTACACTCTCTTCTTTGAACAAAGAATTCGGCATACAAATCCCTATCAGGTGAAAAACCCAGTTTTCGTCCTGAAGACCCCTGCGTCCCCGAAGCTTTTGTTGAAAGTTGAACCAATACCAGAGACAAGCTGAAAACTGCGAAAGGAAGTGGTCATACGGTCAGTGATTAGTCAAATCCCCCCCCCCTTTTTCAGTTAATACTGCCCTTTTTTTCTGCTGACTATCAACGACATGGAAATACCCGACAAACGTACCAACAGTAGCTTCGCTGTAGAAGGAGGTTCGAACAATTGCGTTAAATTGTTTAACGCTTTCCGCCTGTCACCTTACGGGAATGCTTTACGCTGGATGGCAATTGATAACTCCTGTTGTGCTAGAAATTGGGGTTCACTACCAAATTCCGTGCCTTCCAAACTGTATGCCAGACAGATCCAGTGGGGGGTCGCGAAGCAATTGCTGCCATCAGTATTTCTTTTTTTTTATGGATTTCGGTTTAGCTAGCTTTAGCATACATTTTATTATGTGGACTGCTACTAGTACTATTCATTGAAACTGACTTCTGTAGCGTCGTGAAGAGTGCGAGACGGGGTCGTCACGCGATATTTTATATTTTGGGAGGGTCTCCGGGTTGCGGAGTTTTCTAAGCACTGAAATAGGCAATAAATTCATTTATAACCTAGCGACAATAAATGAAAGGGTCAAGGAGGTTCGAAATTATTCCCGCAGTGAGAGGTGAAGAGCGCGCTCAAAGTTGCTAGAGGCGTGCTGTTTTGTCGTCTGTGCTGTTTTGACGCCGTGCTGTTTTGGCACGTGCTCTTCTGTCGCTGTGCCGTTTTGACGCTGTGCTGTTTTGTCGCGTGCTATTTTGACGCGTGCTGTTTTGACCGTGCTGTTTCGTCGCGTGCTGTTTTGTCGTGTGCTGTTCTGTCGCGTTCCCGGGCTCACACGCAGATGACTTGGGTTCGATTCTCAGGACTGCATGCCCTTTTTGTCTGGGCCAGTAGGGCGTGGAATTCCGGGGGCAGGCATTGGATACGGCGGCTGGTCCGGTCTTCGGGTTCGTTAGTTTAGCTTAGTTTTCCGGGACTTGAAAAAGATCGAGCCAGAAAGATCGTCTGAGGAGTACGTTTCGCGGGCATAGAATCCGGTGGTACCCCGCACCTACACCAAAATGTCACGAATGGTTTGATGAGGCGTTACATGTTCCGGCCAAGCATTCAGTCTTTTGATTACCTCATCTCAATGAATACGTTGGGGGCTTTTTTAGGGGTATCTCATACTCACCGGCCCCACTCAGGAACAGTATCCTTTTGTGCATAGGTACTACATATTTGAGTCACAAATCCAACAAAGTATGCTTCAGCCGGCCGTGGGTTAAGGTCTGCATGCCTCACCGACATCTGTGAACACCAGATGCTGTATAGGCAGATAACGCTATAAGGTCGTACAATAAAAGTTCCTGGGAAGTGGTCGGAAGGAAACGAATCAAGTGTGCTTTAACTTTCAAGTCCTTTTCATGGTTATCTGCAACATATCCCAAAACAAAAAGGCATCACAACAAAAAATAAACACGTTCTCTATTGTTTCGGGTTCTTTACAAAGCAAGCAATTGGTGTTCCAAGGAGCGAAAATCCTTTCTCGTGAAGCCAGACCTTCAGCGGGAGTGTTGAAGTACGAAGTTTGAGAAATAAACTTTTGACACGTTGCAAAACTGCCTTTTTTGTTGCTGTTTTTTTTCTTCTTTTTTACGCGAAAAAGCAAATCCGGACCATGTCCCTGGTTGTACAGTGTACGATAAAATGATTCTGGAAAAAGAGCGTCATACGGGGTGCTTGATAAGGAGTTTCTATTTATGCAGGGCATCGTACGCTTCAAGAACCACTTTTAGGAATCCAACAACTCTTGTTGGCTGCTGGCCGTGGCTCGAGACCAAATCGTCCTGCCTTTTAAGCCACACGTTTGGTGGCCATCCACCAATTTGGAAATAACGTGCCCCTTCCGCTCAGAATTTTTGTCAATATCTTATAATCTACATTTTAAAGACTTAATGGCCGGTAACCCTCTATACGTCGCAACATGGTTGCGTCCATTGATTTTGGAATGAACACAGTATGGGTTCTAGAAGCAAAAGTGGCAATGATTTTCATCTTAAAGATTTCTTTATGAAAGCGAGCAGAATAGAAGCGAATATTTTCTTAATTCTTTATAAAAACTTTAACATAGCCCGTCGGTACCTGGCGCTTTACCCCTGGGCAGGTCGCCTATTGCCCTTTCGACTTCGTCCAGCCTAATAGGTTCCTCCGGCCATTCCTTCGCGCCGTCATTTAGCCTCGGCATAAAGACAAGAGTCTATCAGTTCCATCATCTTGTCGTTCTAAAGCGAGTTCTAAAGGCCGTTGATAATGTACCACTAAAGCACTCTTAATGCTCGCTCTGTCTACAGTCATGATACCATTCCTCACGATTTTGAGGATTTCTTTGGACCGAGCGTACTTTTTTCCTGCTATGATGGCCTGTTGTTTGGGTTCCTCACTGCAGAGAAACAGCTGCGCCCTTGAACGTACCACAGCTCCTTCGTGTCGCTCTTTCGGGAATTTTTCAAGGCGTGATTTTACATTTTGGGATTTTCGCTCCCCAACCAGGGCTTTCACATTGAGCTTCACAAAGAGTATGCAAATCCTGCTGCAGTGTTCGTTCCTATGGCCGAGCGTTAAGCGTGCTCCGACTTTCGATTGCTGGCATTTTTACTTCCTCCTTGAACCTCTCCCATCGTTCCAATGGACATGTCTCATTCTGCTCTGCCGTTTTACTTAATGGGTCTTTTATGCTGTATCTACAAATGTTTCGTCTTTAAGCAGACTGGTGTTCAACTTCCACCACTGCCAATTAAATTGTGTCTAAGAAATTTGGCTTCTTCCAATTTTGACAATTACGATGCAGTGTCACTAAAAGACAGTGGTTTTACGCAGTAGGAGCTAATGTTATGTACAATGTTAGCAGAAATATAAATGCGATCAAGCCTTGCGTGCGAACATCCTTGAGAGTGCGTAAGCTGTAACTTAGTAGTTCTCTCGAAATGATAAAAACATTATCCAAATTGTTTTCTGCGATTATTTCACACAATACATTTGCACTAACATCTCTTGTGTTTTGACATTCCGTGGGAGAACAGTGTTCGCTTACTGGCTTTATAAAAGCCATAGACACAAATTATTCGCCACTGAGCATCAAACAAATTACTCACACATTATGAAACATTCATGAACTTCGGAGGTGAGGCTAACATAAGAGAGAGGAACAGATTTTTTAAACAACTAAAAGCAGCCTTCTGACGTGCCAACTTCGAGCGTTACACATACCTTGTACGAGGTAAGGAAGGGTTGTAGCGCCTTCGCAACTTGCTCTTCCTCCAACATTTTTTGTTTTCTGTATGGCTGAAATATTAAGTTACTCTTTTTGAAGCAAACGTAAAACCTCGCACTGTTTACGAGTAGAAATTTGGCCTCGAATTTTGAGTGTTCTCAGCGTTAAGCCAATAGTAGAAGGAGTTGGAAATTTAGTTGAAATCGTTAGAGTGGAGGACGAGGATTGCAATGAAAACCGATGTACAACAACCGCACGCAAAGCTTACATAATTCACAGCTGTGAATCTAAGGAAACAACTTTCTAAACTGTTCTAAAAAGTGAGCGCAACCATCTACTGCGAGGTTTGCTCTCGTCGGACAGCCAGCGGAGCTCGGGGATTGCGTTTCTTTTTTCCTTGCAGCTAGCTTCATGCAGGCTCTCGAGGTAGGGGCCTCCCACCCCGACACGATCTAGCGGCCGCTTGGAGGGCTCGGAGCTGTCGTCCACTTGCAGGTCAACATCGGTGGCATCGTCTGAAGAGCCGTCGTTTCCGTCGACTGTCTTCGTTTGTGGCTTTTTGGGGAGCTTGAAGTGGCAATGTCGATGTTTGTGCCGGTTCCACCGCAAGGAGTTGTCTTGGCAGGTTCCGGATTGACGCGGTGGTGCCTTGGGATGTGCTTAGTTCATTAACAGCTGAAGACGTTTGCGCATGGGGGGTTGGGTGCCCAGTGCCGTCTTCATTTTTTGAGGCTTCTTTAAGAACTCCTAGTTGTCTTTCTAGGGGCAGGCCGCATTACAGTGGCGTACGTCCGGATCCAATCCTTTTGCACATGACCAAAACGACGGCACTTGTCACAGCGAGGTACGCCGAATTCTCTACGAAAGTGGCCTGTCCTCTTACATCGGAGTCAAAGCGGTAGCTCTCCCGTGGGCAAGAACGAGAACGTTGCTGTCGAACAGACACAACTGGTGCGGGAGGTTATCCTTGGCGATGCCTTCCCTCAGGTTCATTCTCACCAGCCTTGTCGTCGTCTGAACATTCTGAAAGCCTTCCGCTCTCCATGTGTCTGGGGCTACTTCTTTGATCTCTCCGTAGGGCCCGAGGGCCCTCCGCACTGTGTCGTCGCTGATGTGAATTGGTATCCAGCGGAACCGTATTCGCACCTCGCACTCAATTGGGATCGGTGACCAGGCATCTTCTTTCTTTCATCACAAGTCTCTTAGCTTCGAGAAGTTTCCGCTTCGCTGTCAGAGAGTCGAACGTGAAGAGCCAGACATGGTTGATCTCGTACGCGCCGGCTTCAATGAGGTCATGGCGTTTTATTTCTCCTCGAAAATCGGCAATCTTAAACGGGCATCCGGTGATGTCGCAATGAGCGAATACATGCAGTGTTCGAAACTTCAATACCTGTAGGCTGAGCTGGCAGAACCACACGGTAGGTATCCTAGGACATTTCAGCAGATAAACCATGGCCGCTGAAAGCCGTTGGAGACGCTCCATGGACGCCCATTTTCTTTGCGACCATTTCGAACGGCGTTCACTCGGCTACGTAAGCACGCGGAAATATTACAGAGAGACAGGTTAAATCGCATTTAGGACAATTTTTATTGCATGTATTTTTAATATTTTGTAAAACATTCAAACATATTATAGGCGTCTTTATGCCTTTTGCGACGAATCTATAAGAAGTAATGATACCGACACTTCGGACAACCCTGAAGTGTTCCACGCAGGGGACATAAACAAATAATCGATGTGCAACGTAACAAATATAATAACGCATACGCCGTTTGGTGCGTTCAAAGAATAAAGAGAAGAAAAACCTACCCATCCTTGCATTTAAACGACGCCAACACAATAAAACCGGTTGCTCACTCCCAACACTCAAAATAAGATTAATCCCTACAGCAGTTAATAAACAACGGAAAACACGAGAAACAAAAGTGCAAAAAAACCGTCGGGACGTTCGCTTTTTTTCTCCCTCTCCCTCAATTGTTAGAGTATGGCAGGCTCGTAGTTCTTCATCCCCTATTGCGCTCAAAACGAGGACCGTAAAAGGCAACGCACTAGGGTTAAGAACGGGGAAGGGGAAGCCGCGGCAGTTCCACCGCGAGCCGCCGCAAAAGAGATCCAAGCAGCCAATAAAAGCGGCCGTTAATCACGTCGGGGGTGGCAGTAAATTAATCACAAAAAGTCATCGCCTTTGTAAGTCGAGCTCGCAGTCATAAAAGTTGCACGGGATCTGAACCGGGCCCCCAGCTCTCCTCGTCGGCGTATTCCCCGCGTTCCCGCGGGACGGCGCTCCAGTCGAGAGGACACCAGAGCAGGACACGCGCGCTCGTGCACAAGAAGGCCAATTGGGTTAGTCGCGCTTACTCGAACCGAGAGGCCTAGCGTCAAGCGTTCTCCTTACCGTATCCTGAGTAAGGATAACAAAGGCCTCGGCTTTTCAGGTAAACTTGTCCAAGGATTTAAAAGAAAACGAATGGAGGCAAGGGTTAGATTCTGTTACGTCTCGCACCTTAGGTGGTCGGAAACTAAAAATAAGACAAATGCAGTATCAGGGTGCATTGAGATCGTGTCTTAGTCACTTCTCGTGAGTCGCGGTGTTCGTTACATGTTGTCCGATTGAGCTGTAATCATTTAATGCGATTTATTTTTGAGCAGGGATGTCGCCCCATAACCTGCACTTCAATTTATTTTTTACGTATTTTAAACATATAAATTAACCAAGGTAAAGGGTTAAGCGTATTCCTCATATCTTCATTGCATTGTGATTGCGCGAACTGCATGAGGACCGTTTCGAAAATGAAAGTTATTCTATATTTCATGCTGTGAAATTATGACTCTTGAAATCATGGTTGTATTGCCTGGGCAAAAGAGACATCTATATCATGGTGCCAATGTCATGCAATTCTGAATGTGAGGACTATTTTTTTATGCAATCATGTGCTCCTTTTCCTCTACACGCGTGAGAGATTGGCCTCTTCATTTTACACTGCGGCGCTGAATACAATAGCTTATAAACTGATCAAATAGTAAAGAAATGCAATAGTAAAAAACAACATAAGCAAGTTGTTTCTAAATTGTTTTACCACATACGTTCACACATTATGTGCGTACCATGGAGGCCATTCAAACAGACATTTATAACGCTACAAAATAAAACTAAAACGTTCAATGGGGACCTTTTTGGGGGCAGTCGAGCTTACGCGGATGAAATTTTAAGAAATAGGTTTGCTCTCAACAACATCACCAACAAATTGAAATTCAAATACGCCCGGGTTATTAATTAATTTATTGTCAGATTGTTATTCATTATGGAAATTGCATTTACTTCGAAGCCGTTAGGTTTTGTGCCCACTTAACTGAAGAAAAATATAATTGTATGATGTGTTTCTTTTTCTATGTTTGCTCTCAACAACATCACCAACAAATTGAAATTCAAATACGCCCGGGTTATAAATTAATTTATTGTCGGATTGTTATTCATTATGGAAATTCGTATTTACTTCGAAGCCGCTAGGTTTTGTGCGCACTTAACTGAAGAAAAATATAATTGTATTATGTGTTTGTTTTTCTATGTTTCCTCTCCTTCTGTCCTTGTTTATTACGCGTTGTTGCTACTTATATATTCGTATTTTACGACGGATAAAAATTCAAGTATTACATTTCATTCTACATCAATAAATCTAAAAATTTAATATAAAACGCTACCTATATTGTCACAAAAGCAACGCGTCCGTCCTACCACGATATTTCGGTCGGTGACACCAAAACCCGAATTCACAAATTCAAAAACGTAAAAAATAAAACTCTCCCTGAAATAAAATTAAAAAACGGGCATCGTCCATTCCTGTCTTTCATTCATTGTTTGCTCATAGTCTGACTGGGCTCTGCGAAGCCTCAATAAAACGACACTTTTGGGGATTCTGACCGACAAATAGCAACATCAACCAAAAAGAATATCCTTCGTATTTCGGAGACGCAGAAGAAAAAACAGGGACTCTACCAGACACGGCGAAAGCAGCTTTAAAAATCGGGAGCAATAAAACGAGAGAAAAAATACCAAAAAAAAATGCGGGACATGCAAGACGGGAGAGCAGCTCCTCGGCGGCACGCATGCGCAGGAGAGGACCGTCGGGTCTCCCCGGCTCGGAAGCCCACTTGTTGGCCTGGCAACCCTGCGCTTCTCGCTCGCGTCGGGCAGTCCTCGGAGAGCGGGCTTCATTCCGATGCTCCGAGCAAGACGGGGAAGTCGTCCTCCCTCGGGTGAGCAGCTCCGCGATCGGCACTGGACCGCCATCCATCATGCTCTGATTTCGGACGCTGGCTCGTGGCAGCAGCAGTGGGGGCAGTGAGCGGTCGCTATGCTCACCGCTCGTACAGTTTGTTGCCGCTGCAAGACGAGGCATGTTGTGATAAGAAGCGAGCGGCACGGCTGAATAGATGAAGCCTTTCGTCAACTGGGTCGACACACATCATCGCCGCTGTCATGCGTGTTGGAGTCGAGACGCGCTCCGAGGACTGCCTCTTTCACAAGTGTCGATATCTCGCCGAATGTCATTAGTGAGTTGCGTCATGATGCGACACTAAATGTGCTTCGCTTTTTTCACGAATGGGTGCCCAATGTTTGACGCGCTAGAGACGTGATAATTTGTCTTCTCTATCCTGTCTTGTACTCGAACTGGACAAGTTGCGCTGATGATATTAGAAAACTGGTAAATAATCATTAGCGTTCTCACACGCGTCCGTCACCTACCAGTACAACAACACTCATTACTGCTTTTAACGTCGTTCCGGTGCGCGCGTATCTTCTATAAATTTAACTCATTCGCATTCCTCAACTAGACGTTCAGTGTATGGTAGTGCAATTTGTTCGTGCAATAACAGTCCTCTCAAAACGAAACTTTTGACGTTAAGCGAGATATAGACCCACGCATTCCTGTTAACTATTCACCCTAAACTCACCAATGATACTCAAAGGCACAGTAAAGCCCGTCGAGAAACCAGAAAACATCGTAGGCCAGGAGCACCCGATATCCCCCGAAAAGAGTCAGCACGTCCACGTCCTCTTCAGCAAGACCTCATGGCCGGTGTCTATTGTCTGGACCCTGCTGTCCTTTCTGGTGGCCCTGACAAGCTTGGTGAGCCTGGTGCAACCCGAATGGCTAGTTCGCGAGCAGAACGACGTGCCAAGACCCTTCTTGACGTACGATCCGGACACGCTGGTCTACATGCTCGGACTTTACGGAGTGTGCTACAAGGACACGGACGTCCTGGTGACCGGCAGCGCCTTCTGCTTCAGCTTCGAAGGTTCCTCGGGCGACCTGGGCACGGGACAGTTCCCCTCGACCACGTGGCGGCTGAGTTTCCTCCTGTTCGGTTCGGGATGCGTGCTGTTTACCACCAGCTCTCTATTCGCCATTCTGTCGCTGGGACTCTTTGGGCACCACAGGAGGAGGTTCGCGGCCCGGATCATTGGGCACGCTCAAGGTGTGGCAGGTAAGTGAGATTTTATACGTTTTCGTACTCATTTCAAAGAGGTCTATCAGTTGTCTCAAGTGAGAGCAGACTGCAAGGAATAAACGTCTCGCAAACTCTCATAAGCTTATTTGCAGCAGTTGTAAATTGTCTTGAGTGAATAGGGACACAACGGCAAGCTACTCTGGTTTGAAAATTGCATTGACATCCTTGCTACATAGAGGCAGTTGGTGTGTGATGTGAAATCGTTTATCCGGGGTCTTTCACGTTTATCTTGCAATGCGAATAGGATAAATGAACGTCAGTAGAATGCTCATTCATGCTTAAACCGGAGCGAACAAAACATTGAACGGAATTAATGCTGTTTGAACCTACATTGAAATTGTTTGCTCAAAGTGCGGCCGACCTTTGGTCTCATAACACATTCGAGGCCCGGTATTCGAGTGTGTTAACGCACGTGAGCATAGAAATATATAAAGCGAAACTTCGTGTCATAAACTTACCGACTGTAAGAATTATTTTCTCTCCTCTCGGTGCTGAAATATTTGAAGCAGTAGCGGCGTGGATTAGTGCAATCAATACCATAAGACTAACGTTGAAGTCTCTGGGTTAGCAGTCAATCTCTCTTATCATCCTCTGCTGCAAAAGCTGTACGACAAGGAACTGAACAGATCTTTCGTCGTGTCGTTCATCTTAGGGCCTTTATTAAAAATGTAAACGTGCCTTCCTTCTTTTTTTCTTTTAATTCAGGACCTCTTCCCAGTTTTATCAAGTTTCTACGAAGAAGGAAAAAAGTCCGATTAAAAATGGCAAGAAATCTTATTTTTTCGGTATGCTTAAGGTATATTACAAATACGCGGTGACCTACTGAAAATAAGCTTTTAGTGTACTAAGTATGCTTTTTGTGTATTGCTTTTTGCCGAGTGTAAACAAACTGATAAAACGTTTTTTTTTTTTTTTTGTTGTTTGCCCATCTGGTTGCTTTGGTAATATTATGCATACTTCATGTTAAAATATGGAGAACTCAGTTCTTGATTGCAGCACGGAGAACCGACCTAGTAAACGTATTCCTTACATTAACTTAATTTTGTTTCTTCTGAGCTCGCAAAATATTTAAAAACAAATCACAAGGAATTAAGAACGCTGTTTGCATATTTATTGCAGCAAAAGAACAAGCCAATGTAGCGAAAATGCCCAAGAAATTAAGCTCCCCCTGATTGCGTTCTTCCGTGCCCATCGACATCGGAAGAAAAACATGAAAGGCCCCAAACACAATGGGGAATACTTTGTAGTGCCGCCAACAAGAGTGGCGGCAGTGATTGCACAAAGAGAAACTTAATTAAGTCGGCACGATTGTGATTCCGCTTGCCCAAAGGCAAGGACCCACATCCTATTCAGCGATGCCACAGTTATCCGTAGGCAACTCCATACAACTACGGGTAGTGAAGGAGAAAGAAAAAACGCATGAGGGCGCGTATAGGAAAACTTTCTTATTCCTTTGTAAAGTATACAATCACTGCTTCTCTTTGAAGCTGGCACTTACTCACCTATAGCTCGCTATCGATCTTGCGGCGGTTTATGTACTGCAGACAGGTAAAAGCTTTGTTTATGCTTTCCAAAAAAGTAGAAGAAAATGTTCGTCTATCAAGGATTATAAATACTTCATTTTGTAAACAAACTGACGGGTTCGAAGCAACTAAGAACACAAAGTAAGAAAGACCATATAAAGCTGTACATCAATCGACTTGCTTCCTCAATATATCGCCCTATACATGCTTGCTTGACAACTTGAATATGACACGGAATTGACGAGAGGAAAAACGCGTATTGTAACAAGAAATTATCATTCGATCTAGAATGCTGCAGCACGATCGGTTTACCTGTTCAGTTTCACATAGCAGCTACACTTACTAAGTAAATGAAGAAAATATAATATAGATTAGAACGGGATGAGGCTATAGTCAGGGTATGGCATAGGGCAAATAGAGTGCAGCAGTTATTTGAAAGTGATGATCATAATGCTGAATGAAAGTTGAGCGAGGAGAAAGTGTGAAAAAAACACATAAAATGATGTTTTACAGACAGGCTTTATTTATTTTTGCCAGTCTTTAATTAGATCAAAATAACTTCAAATTTTGAAATGAATGTTTTTTTTTAGTATATTTCATTGAAACTTTCATAAATAGTAAAAACTACCACTAAGCAATGCAATTAGTGATGAAACCTGCTCATCTTCAATTTATTTTGTTGTTCGCTGGCTGTTGGGCGGTCGATGATGATGCATGGTTTGGAGAATAATAAGCGGTACAAAGAATATAACTCATTCCAGTCAACTCAGTTAGTAGCCGCAAAGGGACACCAAGGCTGCCCTGGTAAACAGTCACAGTAAAAACCGGCCTAGTCTCCAAAGAGCGAGCCAGGCAATGGTTACTGACACGGCGCCTCTCCGCCTGCTTTTTAGGCGGTAGTCGGTGGGGGTGGTTATGATGGCGGGGATATGTGACTTACCCTTCACAGGAGACAGGATTTTAGCATTTCTATGGCCGTTTGGCTTTCGAACCGTGAGCTTTCCTTCCAAAGCTCCGATCCTCAGAATTCGGAAATGGCTTGCAGCTGCTAAAAGTAAATCGCTTATATATATATATATATATATATATATATATATATATATATATATATATATATATATATATATATATATATATATATATATATATATATATATAGGTCAAAGTTATGTACTGTTCGGAGTTAGCTAATACGAAGTTTATTGAGCGACGTTTCGAGCGGGGACCGCTCTTCATCAGGTAACGAGTGTACAGCCCGTGAATGTTTATCCCCGCTCGAAACGTCGTAATAAATGTCGTATTAGTAACTCCTACAGTACGCAACTTTGACTTATTAACTTTTTCCTGGTTCATTGTTCTTATATTTGCCTTACTTCACCTACATATATATATATATTCTTTTCTTTTTTTGTGTGTGTGTGGGGGGGGGGGGAGGGGACGGGGGAGCGCATGCGCGGTTTTATCGCTAGGACGCCTGTGGGTGCGGTTGTTTGTTTTGTCGGAATGGAGGGAAGACGCAGTCTTCACCTTGGGGATATTGTGTTTCGACGATCTGTGCGTGCCACTTTGAGTTCAACGGCGTGCCAGCCATGCGAGTTCTTCCATCTAAAGTGACGTGCCGTCGCCACGAGTCGAATCGGAAGACTAGCGGCAACCACCCGCTAGACCTTTCGGTTCCGGACGTCGCCCCGCGGGCACCGCGGCAGCGAGGAAGGCCCAGTCTGGCCATAGAGTGGCTAATTTCCGTTTGCCAGCTCTGCCAATTCTTCCCGACCCGACTGCCCCAGTGCGACGTCCCCCCAACCCCTCTCGTCGCACCTGGAGCACTTCACCACGACGAGGCAAGTTCCAGAAACTTTGGCTCCACCTCGCAAGCCCCGTCGCGCTGGACTGCTCTAATGTGCGGTACCGTCTCTATGCCCTTATTGTACTTTCGCATCTCGCCCGTACTCGTAAAACTTCCGTATTAGTATATGCCTTATTATATGCCATCTCTTTAAGTTCCTGTTAATCTTTTTGTGTGTTTTGTTTTGTCTGAATAATACTTTTGAATCAAATGTGTTTATTATTCCGTTCGCTCCAGTGTTCTTGTCCTTGTCCCCTCCTCCCCTGAGCCCACGCCCTGTGGGATAGCGACCGGCGCTACCACCGCCGGGTCGTGACAGGACACGACTTGTAACTATTGGTTTGAACGGTGCAGCGTTCGGCCGTTAATTTGGTTGGTTTGGGCGGAAATGTCGAAATTCCATTGACGTTCAGTGGGCTGGGTGTGTTCGAAAATACATCTGTCCAACTACAAGCCGCAAATAATTTTCGAGTGGTGGTAAAATGCAGAAACTGTCAACGCCGCGCTTCAATGTCCTTTTAGTTCAAGGAGTGTAGCCTTTTAGTAACTCTTGGTTACTTACAACGCACCTCACATGATGTTTCATTAAAGGGTCTTATTCAGTGGAAGCATAATCGGATTCGAGGTACGCCTGCCAGTCTGGATTGCATTAAAAGTGCATTTTCGAGCAATAGAAATGATGTCGACCTCGTGCTTCAATAGCGACCCATAATTGGCTACACAAGTAACCCATAAAAGCTGCGCTGTTCAGTGGCCTATACGCGTGATTTTAACATGCGCGAAAAAAATAAACAATGACGAACGTGTGTGATTCAACCTCCATTAGTTTAGGCGGAATAACGTTTATGAACCGCAGGATCCGTTCAAACAGCGGGTGAACGAGGAATGGAAATCAATTAAGTCATTATAGCATCCGTAATGAAATGACTCGATTTAGACAAGATAACCCTACTTATATAAAAAGGCCGTGAGGTGAGCATCCAACGTGATGCCTCGCCATATGTTCAGTCGCTTTTCCAAACTTGCGTGGGATGGGTCACGCAGGTTCATCTGATAAACATAGTTCCAGGCTTTTAGCAATACTCTAGAAACTGGATGATGTATTGAGAGCATCCGCCGATGCGTTATCTTATACCCGAAATTATGTTCAGACAGCCCATCCAACACTGGCACAGCTCTTGCACGTACGTATACGTAATCCGCATTCCAGCACTCTGATGACGTTCGCGTTGATTCAGTGAATTATTACGTAATTCCGCAATGCCGTCGCACCCATTTTCTTCTTGTCCTGCATTTTTACTATTGAGTAACTCACTCTAACAACCCCTACCAATTTGCCCTGGCCAACCATCTCTATACGCCAGTTTTACCTAAAGTGCGAGCGTAGCAGAGCTCCGAGCTTACAGCGACCTGGGGAAGTACGTGCTATTCCGCCGTCCAAGCATCGTTAGAACGGCATGTGTTTGGCAGTTTTTATTTCGCTCGCACAAAAAAGTAAAGCAAGGCGTAGAGAGTGCTTGATTTTAATTCGGACAGATTTAAAAAATAGGCGGTGAGTTTAGGACTGAGTTTCTGCCTTCACCATGTAATTATCAGGCTCGGACCGATATTAGAGAAGGGAATAATCTTCACGGTACGTTGACTGATTACCTAAAATGTGTTAATTTATACTTTAAATTATTGGTATTAGGGGTCATGTTGCAATCGCAGTATTGACGGCAATTACTACGAGCGGCTGAGACCAATTATTATAATTTGCAGAATGCTAATGTATTTTAAAATATTAATCGAATAAACTTTCGCGTTTTTTTTTCTGCTCACCCCGCCCAGAATGACGCTTTGAGGAGTGACGTAGTCATTTAAATCATGTCGTCACAATATCGGCAACGGGTCTTTGATGGGTGTGCTGAGAAGGCAAGTGACAATATGAGTGAAAAAAACTACACCAGCCTTTCAAACATCATTAAGCTGCAAGACCTGGACACATCATTCGTGTCCAGGTCTTGCAACGCTCCACTTTGAAAGCAATTTCTAAATCGGGCGAAAAAACGCGTAATGAATCAGGTATTATTTCAAAAACCCTCACCTTTTTGCAGTTTCTGTCTACTTGGTGTGGCCTCTAGTAGTAATTTATGTCAAGACTCGCAATTCCAACATGACCCTTAAAACCATTCATAAAGATATAATTAACGGATGTTTGTTAATTGGTCAAGTTAGCATAATGAGTATTCCCGCATCCAATGTCTGCCGAGTCTGATAAATAGATGAGTGAAGACAGAACTTGTCTAACCTCTACATTCTATATTTGAAAAAAGAATTTTTTGTTCAAATTAATAGTTACACATCCAGCATACTGCTTGCGCTTGACTTCTGGGTACTTTCTAGAACATACAATTCGTATCATCGAATGTGTTGTTTTCCACAAAAAAAAGTATAAATGACCGTCAGCGTGATGCGATTACATAACTTAAAACCGGCGTATAATGATATCCGCAGAGCAAGCGTCATAAAAGCAGCCACCGTTCTATGGCGGCCGACGTCTCAACGTTCGTTTCTGCGTGTCTATGAATATCGAAATGCGACGCACGTTTCAAGACACTTTCCAGTGATTGAAATCTACCCCTCGAGTTTGTCGACCCTAATTCATGAATAATTTTCTTTGACTATATAAAGTTGCCTTTTTCCGTAGCTTTCTAAATTTTTTACCACCTCTTTTTGTTTTCTAAAGAGAAGAAGTAGCAAAACTGTCGGCGCGCTTTCAGTGGTCCCTCTTCTTTCACTAGCCTCTATATATCCACGCTCCATCTAAAGGCTTCTTGCATGCTTCACGGGGACCGAGGCATCTCATCGCGAACGCGAAGTTCTGAAAGCGTCTCCCTGCACTCAGGCATTCCGACGAGGCGACGCAGCCATCATGCCCACGTCCATGCAAATGCCTCCTCGCTCCAGGAGGGTCACGTATCCGGTGTCCCGAAAGATGCGTCCCGGAAGAAAATGGAGGAAACTCGCGGAGACGAGGGAAGGGGCCGGGTTTCATTTGCCTCCTTTGGAAATTCAATTATAGATCCATCTGGCCGTACGTGCCTCAAGTGCACAAGGACTCGCTCCAATTTGAGCCGCTCCGCTTTCTTCCGAACAACTCGAGACGGTCCGCGCAATCTCTGGACTCGGCGCTGTCGGATCCGCGAGAAGAAAGTATTCCATTAGCACCGTTGGCAAGGCTGCAGGATGAAACCGGACGAAACTTCCGGCTGATCTCCGCCTCCTCTAGCGGAGTCCGGCGGGCGAAGCCTCTGTTCTTCGCCAGATTGGGTTCGTCGAATCGTAGCTTTCTTTGTTTTTGCTGTCGATTAAATCGCGCGGAAGGTGTCCTCCTTGGTTTCCCATTAGATAATTGGGGAGTGGGGGGGGGGGGTCCAGGTATGGCGTAATGTAGGGCTTACCGCAGCGCCGAGAGTTCTGGGGATGGTCTCGTGGGAGTTTTAGTCACCTGGTAATTGCTCCAGTCGATGCGAGCGTAAACTTAAATTGATTTCGAACGTGTGTTTCTTCTTCGTTTGCACTTTAGCGCGGAATCTGGATGCTAATAATATTGCGAGATGAGCAAACGGTCTTCTTATCCCACTCGTTAAAACTCAAAGAGAATCCAGACGACGCTGGCATGCCTCGACGCACTGTTCGGGATGAAGTGTTCGAGCATCAACGAAGAGATAACTTCAGGTCCCGTTGATAATCGTGCACCACGCTGATAGTGACGGCTGGTAACGGCGAACACAGAAATCACCAGTGCTTTCGAAATGGGCAGCGCTTTGATACTGTCCTTGCACTCCTGCAAAAAAAGGGAGGAGATGGAGCAAAACAGCGATGTTCCTCCCTGTTGCCCACGGAAAGGGACGAAATCGCACCCGTTCCTCCATTTTACCGATTTAGATGCGGCGCAACCTGGCAGGCGCGGTGGCACAGGGACGTAAATTCCTCCCCCATGTTCGCGCCGGCGGCGGCCGTCGAACCGCCGCTAACATGTTCTAATGGCGGTGACGGCAACCTGAGCGCTTGGTCACCGTCACCTAAAGCACCCCACTACTGCCCATGCGCGGTGCCAGGAGAGAAAAAAGCGGAGCCGCGTGGGCGCAGCGGAGGTGCACTAGTTGAACGAAGACAACGTTGCTGGCGCGAGGCGCAGTAGCACGGCGTGTGTCTCGCGAGAATCACGCCTGCATCTGCCCGCTTCGAGATCGCGCTTATTCACTCAAGGGTGGATGAAACCTTGCAGCCGCGATAAGTACAGGTGAGTGGTGGGCGACACCCTGCACTGGCATGGCAAGTACGGCCGCTTTCGTCGCGTTACTTGCTACAGGACAAGTAGACATAGTGACCCTGGATGCGTGCAGAACTCTCTTCTAAGCAAGATCATTACCAACGCGCTCACTAACAAGTAGACACGAAGTTATGTCTTGATTGACTTTCTTAAACCGAGTCAGCCTGCCTATTCGCTTTAAATTTAGTAAAAAGTAGGGCGCACAAAAAATAGTCGTCATAATCGTGGAATTTCTTTTTTTTTTTTTCGCTCATCACACGTAGTTGCTAGCAGATCACCGCTCTGTTCGAGCTTCGACACGGCTGAGCACGTTCCTAGCCCCGTCACCTCCCCGAAGAGAAACGATATACTCTCTGTAATAAAGCGTACGTACCGATGCAGCGAAAGGTAATCCAGTGCGGCGTTTATTTCAGCTCTGTATAAAACAGAACAGCATATCCAGTCGATAGGAACGAGTCACTCGCGTTGCATGAGCGACTGCGTCCGACACACGCTGTGGTCCGTCAGCATCGGGATCACAACCAGCTTGCAAAAACACGCAATTTTTTTTTTATTTTTCAAAAACCACAGTTTCTGCGCAGTGAAAATGACACTGGAAATGCTTATTCGGCAAAGGAACGAAGCAACGGATCCGGGAAACAAGGTCAACTATTCGCTCAGGAAGTTGTTCCACTGGGAAGAAAAGGGTATGCACAGACGTCTCCATTCTGGTTGGCGAGGCGAGGAGGAGGCCGGATCCGCGGTCTTGGAGGAACGGATGATTTCACCACAGCGGACGGTCTCACCTGCCGCTTTTTAGTTTGCAGCGGCACCTGCTACTGTAAAGTGCACATAATCTAAAAACGCAATAGCAAAAAATTAAAGTAAACGAGTAGTTTTGATCGACTTTTATTTTTATTTTATGCGGCCAACTTAGTGAACCTTATCACGCGGTCTTCTCTCGTGTCGCAAAACGAGCGCGGGCCATGGCTGTAGTATGCACCGATCCGGGCCGACCCGGCATCAACAACGTGGATCTCGAATCCACCACTCGTCGCAAATGTACTGGACGCATACTTTTATATGTTGCGGTGATGAACATAAGCTTACACGATAATAAAATTAATGTCTCTCATTTAAGATAGCGACATGAAATAGAACTTTACTAACAACTGCATGTACGACTGTTTCTTTAGCTTTAGTGTCCGTAATAGTTGCATTGCGTTAGCTCTCGTACGACGCTATATTCTGCAAATTCGGTTGCGAAACGTTCTCTAAAGCATGGCTGCACGGCTCCGCTACGGTATATATAGCGGAGGCCACACCCATACCGGATTGCTTATAGAGTTGCGGAAAGTGACTGGACGATTTACTCAATCTTTCAACACGGGCTGTTTAACTTTCTGACTTCGGCAACGTGATGTTTTCAAGCGGGTTAGGCATTATATCACCAAAGACAGTTTCATTTAGTTGTCTGCTTTGATACCAAAGTCATGGTCCGTGGGTCCTTATCGCTCCGGGCACTTACTTTTTATAGGAAAAATGCTCCAGGTTAGAAAATTAAAACAATGTTAAATTCTCTCTAATACGGGTGACAAAGCATGACCCAAGATATGTCCTCTGCTGTTGCAACGAGTCTTGTTAAAACCAGTAATATTTTTTGTTTGAAAACTTCATTGAAATACTTGTGCAACAATTAAAATTAATTATTCTCCCACCAAAACTTAAAATAGATTACACTGGCACCGAGCACTCCAATCAAAAATAGCTTGGTGTAAATTTCAGCACCATTGTACTGCATTTCAACACTGCATTGCCAACATGATTCTTCGAACTTATTAAAAAAGTTAATCATTTAATTTAGTTAATTGTGCCTAATGATTTCGACATTTGATTTGACTCAGGTGTACAATTAAGATGGGGCTATTCAAGAGACAATTAGTGATATGAAAGTACGAGTAGCATTTGCTCCGTGTCTCCGTGTTTATACGACAAAATGGCAGTCACCGTCAAGTCGGATTCAAAAAATAAGACTGCCATATATAGAGAAGGAGTGCGAACTTAGCTTACGTGGAGAGGGGTGGAGGTGCGGTGTCGCTGCTTTGTTGCTGTTGTGGGGTAGTTCTGGTTGTGTTTCGTGTATTCATGTGTGTTCAGTGTTGTATGTGTGTTTACCATATAGCGTTCACGATGGGGATATTGGAAAACACATTGGCGCTTCACCTACATTTTTTTTTCTGTTTTGAGCTCATCTGGTGGAAGCTATATGAATTGCACGAGGGGAAAAGTTTTTCCATTGGGCGAAGAAGGTGGCGATTTTCCTCCCTTTTAGGAGAGAACGCTTCCTCCCACGAGCAAAAATAGGTGGCAACTTTCCTCCTTGTTGGGGGAGGAAATTTCCTCCTGTTTTGTAGGAGAAATTTCCTCCCTTTGTAGAGCAATATATGATACACGCGAGTTCCTCCTTTAAAGCAGGAAGTACCTACTCCCTTTTTTTAGAGTGTGGTGTTATATGTCTAACATAAATAGGTTACACGTTTTTAGTAGACAAAAATATTGCGATATACTAGGTCATGTATTTTCATTTTGAAAACATAGACTTTAGTAATCTTCAATACGTTCTCAATCTAGAAATGGCAATAACTTGTGGGAACCTGCGAATAACTTCTCCATACCTTAAAAAAAATATTCTTTAATCCGATGTATTCAGCACGGGACCGCAGTTTTATGAAAGATTCGCTGAAAACACTTTATGTGGCAGGTGTGGTACTGTACAGCGCCAACTTACCGCTTTTGCGACTACCGCTCGTTCGAAAATATGACAGAGGAAAAAAATGAAAGGCGTTTACAACTCCCTGCAATGCAAGTTAAGCGCATTACTACTCCCAGTAATGCCGAATTAGAGCGCAGCTCTTTAGCGAGGTGGGGAGGGCACGGAGAGCGGGTATGCCCCTCATCCTCCTCCATACCTCTCCTCCCCTCGCCCTCATCCTTCTCCCCTCCTCCTCCTCCCCTCCTCACTTCGCCTCCCTCCGTCCCCCTCCAACCCTCCAGCCTCGTGACGTCACTCGTGACGCACGTGACGCTACTCGTTGAACGGTCTCGTAGAGGTCGTGACCTTGACTGATGAACGTTTGCGACGTTTGTGTCATGTGACGTCATCATGGGAAACGTCTCATAATGCAACGCGCGGTTGCGCCGCCGGCGACGGCGCCGCCCCTCGAAGCTCGAAAACAAGCGCCTGGAACTGCGCTCCTAGACAAAAAATAATAATGCTTGGCGGACCCCTAAGATCTTAAACCATCGAAGCAGCGAAAATCAACTGTGGTTCTCAAATGGTTGCACAAATACGAAGGATGTTTTATGTAGGGGTACGAAGAAGTATACCACACGTAGGTTCCTAGCGTCTACAGCCCTTATGAGATAAGTCGAAAGATTAATAAAAGTAGAAGTCTTGAACTAACACAAATAACGCAAGTATGTCTCCTTTTTATGTGTTTTATTCGGAACTAAAATTTATGTTTCAGTAAGCCCTCGTAAAACCGATAACAAATACATCGCTAGCTATTTTTATCTCGTGTTTTTTCGTGTTTTTTTACAAAGGCGCAGTTGATGTGGCCGCGCTGAATAAGTTTTTATGTCGTCTTGAGATTAGTACCCGCAAACACTTCAAAAGTATTTCTTAGTTCCCGACATCTCCAATAAAATTGAGCAACGTTTTATTGCTAGTACTTTATTTTATGATGCAAATAAAACCAGCCTAAATAAAAGATAATAAACGAAAAATAAAACACAAACGAGCCCTCCTTGTAGTTTACACTACACGAGAAAACAGGAAAGGGACATCTGAGTTTTCTGTTACACTATTCTTACAAGTTTGCGTTGAAGACTGGATTTGTATCATCTAAGCTAGCGCTTACGAAAGTTTTACAAACACTTTTTACGTTGCTTCAACTACGAGAAGAAAAGAAAAATCCAGATGCGTTTATGTTGCTTTTTGCGCTAAATGAGTACCGCCCAATGCATGCAGCAATGTTCAATCAAATGTTCAACGATGCTGTACCGATATTCTGCGTACGAAGCGTTACACGTGTCCCGCGGGTAATCGCATCTTGATCCCTGCTCGCTGCCCATCAAACCGCCCTGAGGCCCCAGCCCGTGTTCCAGTGGAGGTGTGAGGCAGGGAGTCGCCACCACGGTCATGTCGACACCCCGTGCCGCATTAGGCCCTCGCAATTAGATCGCCGCCCAGAGTGTAGTCTCGCGGGGCTCCCTGTCTCAGCAGCACTCCCCTGGATAGGGGAAACGTAGTAGAGAGCCTAGACCTCAGAGAGGAAGCAAGTCAAACCATGGACAGCGTTTTGCAATTTAATGGTGGATGCCTCCTGTGCATGCTGGTCGCACGTGCGCATGCGTTGTGTTTTGCGCGAAGAGAGGAGGAAGAGGGCGGAGAGGAGGAGACGCTTGCAAGCGATGGACGCTTTCGTCACCCCCTCGCTGCTAGTATTCTGCAGAAGACTTGCCTCGTGGGGCGTTTGTGAAGAGGCCTCCCCGACATAAGAGCCGAATCAGTTGTATCTGCGTGATGTCTACACCTTGAACTTTCTACGATAAATCATTCGTAGTTCAATTGTGTTTTTTTCTTTTTCACAAATCTCGTTTTCTTTTTTCCCTAGCCGGGTAGGTCCACATCTGTCACTGCTATCCACCTTTTTCTCTGAACTACAATTAGTAGAACAACTATAAACTCATGCAATGTTCGTCTCGCAAACCGGCTCCATCAAACACCTTGGCCCCGATCCAGCAGTTGGAAGAACTCTCCAATACAGGCACACTAGATACAAGCGTCCCTTTCTCCGGGCTCAGCCTGATTGCGACCTACGAGTCATTTGTAACCGCACAGCGTTCCGGGTGAAGGGGCCTCTACTGGACCCCGAGGCGCGGTGAGCTTGGCCCTAATGAGGATTTACGCGCGTTATCCCCCCGACTAATCCTTTCGAAACCGGCTTGCTTTGAAAGCATCACCAACGTGTCGCCGAGGGACTTGGCCGATAAGGACCACGGTTGTGCATAAAGAACGAATTTAAATTAGTCGGGTAGGCCGCGTTGTGTCTAGGGGTTAGCTTGGATACTCATAATCACGTTGACTCTAAACTTGATTGGCTCTTGTTGAAACGCAAGTCGTTCTTCAAGCATAATATATTCCTTAAAAAGCTTTTTTTTTTTTTTCATCTATCAACAAGCATTTCGGTAAAACCACGCCAATCACGTCCCTGGCTCGGGGGAATATTTGTTCAGGTATACCTTAATTTCTTTATATTGACATTAGTTGTGGAGTGCATCAATTTGTGCTTACTAGAATTAACAAACCAGATATCTGATAGACAAATATATTATGATCCATAGTACACAAATAGAGGGAGTAATATTACGCTAATTTTTCATTTAATTCTTTTTGACAGTCAGAAAAGTAACATACCTTTCCGGAAATATGTAGTGTCCCCAGCATCTACTTTACGCGTTGTAACCTTCAGAGGTACGGCACGTGAAATTATCCAAGAAGCGAAGACGAAGTTGGCGTTGGTTTAACGATTCGTGATTTCAGAATGCAGAGAAGGCGGAAGGAAAGCAAAACAGAGTATGTGATGACCTTTTTTTCCGGTCGTTTAATTTTTGCGTGCGTTATGAGCTCCTAACCATAAGAAAGAATGAATCGTGCCGCAACCCGGATATACGAAGTACTCGAACAGGCACGAGCGTACATCCGAACAGCCCCACGATTCCCCGCGTTGCAAAATCTCCTGGGATTTTACGGAAAGGTCTATCACCTGCATAGAATAATGCAAGATTTTCCATAATGTCGCGTGCGTGGCCGAGTGGGCTGCGCACGCGGCTACTACGCGGATGAACCGGGTTTGAATCCCGCCGTGTATTCTGCGTTTTACATTTTGTTGGACAGCTGGAAAGTTCAAGTGCAGTCCTGTTGGCTACTGTATCTTATGGGTAGGAACCTTCAGGAAGACAGTTCGTGTTCCATAAAAACAGCCGTAGCATACACCACCAGATCAGTGTTCCGCTAGCGCTTGATCCCGCTGCCTCGCCGACGTCGACGCATGCAACGCTAATCCTTGTACTTTTTATTAACGTGAAACGTTCTTTGACTAGGCATTCGGCATTTCGTGAAGCCAGTATAAAAGCGTGGCCGCGAGGCTCGACACTGATTGGTTGACTGGTGGGAGGGGAGGAGTGATGTGTTCGACGCTGACTGGTTAACGGGGAAAGGTCATATGACCAGAGGGTTAGGCGAGGAGGAGTGAGGTAGGGGAGGAGGAGCTCGACCACCTGTGCGCACTGAGGGAGAGGAGCTCGATAGCATGGAAGGCTCTGGAAGATCGCTAAGTTTATCAGCCCAATTAACGGTAGTATAGCTTCATTCTAGGAACTATCAAGTGTACACATGGTACGCGTTAAACTATCTGATGAAGAGCGCCGTGAACGTAAGCGTCTGGCGATTGCAAACTTAAGAGTGCCGCTAAACGTGTGAGATGCTAGGACGTTTTACATATCCAACACAATTGCCCAACAATTTGCCATAAAGATTTTTTGGCACAGGTTCGACGCATAGTACTTCTAGTTTTCTCAGTTAATCATTGTTTCTTTACTCGTCCTCCGTGACAATATAAAGACGTTGAGAGGTTGTTTCAAAAAGTACTTTCTGAACCGCACAAGTTACATTTATTGTGTGTGGTAGCTTGTACCTCACCTCGCAAAACTAGTAACATAACAAAATTTAAAAAAAAACATTAAGACACTACTTGCAACTTCGTAGACTCGAATATATTTCCAAATAAGTATAGACTTTCAAGACTCTTCTCTTAGAGTTGAGTACCAAAGGACGATGCCAGACCACTCATTTTAGTCAGGCATTGCCTTCACGACGCAATGTCGTCTGCGCTTCTTTTTTCTATGAAAGCAACATTGAATGCAAGATTGGTTTTATGTCAAATAATTTGACAACCTCTATGCATCTTCTGCCGTTTCCGAACACGGAAAAGCAGACGCCAGCGATATATCGAGCCGGCCGATAAATAAAAGAACCCCAAAGCAGCTGCCAAGCATCGTTGGACAGGCTGCGGTCTCCCCTTCTAACAAGCGGTGATGACGATCCAAACAACAAGAAACGCAAGCAGACTAGAGGCGCGCTAAAACGCCGATCGAGTACACCCCTGACTCGCGGCGGAGAGCTAAGAGCGTGTACACGCCAGCAAGCCACCGGTCTCGGCCTAACAGAAAATCAATGGAAGTGTCACTGCGCGATCGCAGCGCAAGGGAAAGGGAACCGAACAGCGACTTTCGCGCGGGTGCCTTCAACGGGGAATGCAGTAACGGCGACGTTCCGAAGGCACATTCTTTCTCTCCGCGATCAGCACATTGGAGTGAACTCGAGTAGAGTGTACTGCGTTCACCCCTAAGCTGACAGTGTGGTGGAAGCAACGATAGACGTGTGAACCAATCACACGTCTATCTTTCACCACGTGGTCCACGGGTGCCCGTGGGTCAGGTGATGCAGGCCAGGAAGCGGCCTAGTTATCCCGGCGAGAGCGTAGCCCCTCCGCACTGTCAGCTTAGTGGCGAACGGAGTAAAGGACAGAATGGCGGGCGCGTTTGGTTGGCACGATTTCAATTATCCTCTAACAACGATCCGGTTAGATCGCCCCCGTAGGAACACACTATTGGCCTGTTTGTTCTCGAGGTCCTTCACGCGCCGAGGGATCTCAATGCTCCTATGCTTCAAGTTCGATTTCGTCGACGGAACGCGTGGATTCGCGTGCGTGGTTTTCGCAGTGATGCGGGTTTACAAACGGGCGGTGTGTGTACCATGTCGTAGTTCGGATGGTGGTGTGTTTTATGCTCGCTGTGTTTGTGTGCTCAGTTTAGAGCTTCTCGGAAGATTTATACGCCTCCGATAAAACCTGGTGATGGTGACGATGCTAAACTGAGTTGAGTATGATTGAGTGTTGAGCAAGGAAGCCCTTGCCACTTGCGTAAAGGGGTCCCTCGATCATATTCACTCTTTAAACACACGAGGGAGCTTTATACTTGCGGAAAGCGCAGCGACAGCTTAGACAAAGACTTGCGTTAGAACTTCAAAACACTCCTTCGCCCCTTGCACCAAGTTTCATTAAATAAATATTGTATAAACAAATTATTGTATCTAACTTTTTTACAATGTGTGCAGATGTAGTCAAAACCATGTTGATATTTTTTTTTCCAGAGCACATGAAATATCAAGCTTGTTTCCGGGACATTTAAATAACTTTTGTTTATTTTAGGATAAACAAGTAATTAAGTCAGGACGAAATGAGACATTTAAATCATTTCACCTTTTCTCTTATCACTCTAAAGTTTAAGGTGATATATGAAACTGTTAATACCAAAACACACATTTTTACTTGATGCGAAACATTAATATTTTACGCCTTGGTTTGAGGAAAAAAGCCATACATAGATAATAAAAAAGATAAACCACCGTCTTTGTTGCCTATGGCCCTTCTTTTGAAAGCAGTATTTTATAAAATGATGTGCAATTAACAGGTCGACAAAAGGGCAATTGAGGTATGGCTGAAGGAATCATAGCAAGCATTGGTAGCGCCTTGTTTTCGTTTATTGCATATTTGGCTATCTTAGACACTTCTCAACACTTCCTGACAGATCGTACTAATATAAAACAGCATAAGAAAAGGAAAACAAAACGCTAGCCAAAATACCCTTTGTTCTGCTTCCTCCAAAAAACGTCCGAGTTACGCCTGCCATGCAAATTTCGATATACTTCATTACGCCATGGCAAAACGTTAGCTGCCATCCATGGTGCTTCAAAGGAATTCTTCGACAAGCTCTCTTTACTAGCTTCGATTATAGCTTAGTGTCATGTTTAAAAACGTTGAATTTAGCTATGTCGCGTAGCAGTTGGCTGATTCATTGCCAAAGGAAACTGCCCTAGTTTACTAACAATTTTCAGCACTCGATCCACAAAGGCATCTCTAGGAGAAAATTATTTTCCTTTGACTTTCCCCACCCAATGTCCGTGGCCGGTGATTAGTCATTACCTAATGCATATATCCGCACTTCAAACAAAAATGTCATGCGCAGTGTGCTGGGAATGACAATGATTTTCTCATGCACCTCGAAGCTAGTTGTTAGTCTGGGCATTCACAAGTATACGTCATGTTCTTAACTGTCTTTCATATCATCTCGTAGTTCACGTCTTTATGTGTTTAGTGTAACTTTGCAGCGCAGTATACATCAGAATATTTCACATATCATAATCAGTGACCTTTACTAAATTACATACGATTGTACAGTGCGCATCTGTAGGTTTTTTTAAACATTAATAGCCCCGAAAATACGGTGACCTCATTGCAGCTGTCCACGCTTACTGAGCTGAGGCGGAGTAGAGTACGGGTAGACTGAAAAGTTTCCGGAATGAAAAACAAAACACTATATATCTGATTTAAGTTACGCTTTATTTTTCGACGTAATATCCCTGAAGCTCATCACACCTGGTCCTGCGTTTCTCCAGGTTTTTGATTCCCTCCCGGAAGTGACATTCTTTGAGATCCCCAAAATAACTCTTCAGAGCATCCATCACCTCTTCACTCGACAGAAATCTCTTTCCAGCCAGGAAGGTCTTGAGCTTCGGGAACGATGAATAGGTGATGATGATGATGATGATGATGATGAATTGGTGTAAGACCGAGGGAGCCAAATCAGGTGAATGCGGTGGATGCGGAAGGAGTTTGAACTTCAATTTTGTCAGTTTTTTCCTGAATGACTGCACTTGAATGGGCGGTTGCATTGTTGCGGGGACACAATACCTGTTTCTTGTCCATTTCCTGTAGTTTTTCTTGAATTACTTGTTTCAGCTTGTGCAGAAAGTGTTATGTATTACTGACCAGTAACAGTTTTTCTCTTTTCAAGACATTCAATAAGAAAAGTTCTTTGGCGTCCCAAAAAATTGATGCCATCACCTTGCTAGCCAACCGATAATCTTTGGCTTCTTTGGAGCCGATTCACCGGGCCCAGTCTACTGTTTCGATTGATTTTTTTTTTTTGTTTTTGGCGTGTAATCGTAGACCCAGGTCTCGTCCATAGCTACAAATCGTCCCTTGAAATCGGTTGGATTTGCTTGGAACATTTGCAAACTATAGGCTGACGCTCGGGCTCGAATGCGTTTTTCCTCCGGATTGAGCAAGTGCGGCACCCATCTTGCAGAAAGTTCCTTTAATCCCAGTTCATTGAAGTAAAACAAACAAAATCGTTCAGAAGAGATGCCCACTGCTTCCTAATTTTCGCGCACTTTAATGCGGCGATCTTCCAAAAACAAGTCATGGGTTTTATCCACAATTTGCGTGTAGTGTTATTATATACGTCCTGAACGTGGTTCATCACTTGTGTCCGTGCGACCACGCTTGAATTCGGAAAGCCAAAAACTTAAAGTGGAAAACGAATGTGATGAGTCCCCAGAGAGCATTCAACCTGTATTTGATCTCCGTCGCAGTTTTTTTCCTCCAAATAAAAAAAAGTTGATGACCGCTCAAATTTCGTTTATATATATGTATAATTGAAACCGTTCATGGTTGCTCGACTAGACTGCTTCTCAAACCAAACTTTTTGAGATTTCAATCTGACCTTTGTGGTAATTTCATACGAAAGGATGGCCAACACACCAACATAAAAATATTTTGAAAAAAAAAAGCCCTATCGGTGACTTCGGAAAGTTTTCAATCTAACCGTAGTTAGAAATAACGTTCTGAAACTTTCGCCGCGCGTTTAATTTTAGTTATTTTGCTTACACTTTGCTACACAAATGAAAAGTCTGAGAAGTAAAAAATCACAAATAGGGACGAAACCGGCATCCGTCTTGATCTACAAACCATCGCATGAGCGGCTTGAATGCGTCAGAACCCACCCTGGCTCTATTGAAGCCAAGCAGTCTGAGCAAACAAAGGGTCCTTTTCTATGGAAGTTTCGCGACGGAATGGCTAGAGGGCTGTTTCGTCGAGTAAACAAGCCACTGCGTCCGTCAGAGAGGACAGTCTGTGTTGACCTGCAGACCACGTGGAGCATGGGCTCGATGAGAGCAGTAGCTGCATGTTACGTGCCAGCTCATTTAATCACGGCGGTACGCGCTTCAGAGCTTTGCTCTAAGGCAGGTCGAACCTGGGGCGTAACTTTGTTACGAACAGTTATTTTTCTACGTCTTATTTTGTTGTCAGAGCTACTGGCCGCATGGAAAGGTTTTGGTAATATGTTTTATTTTGTTTGCCACTTTCTGGATCATTCGGCCTTCGGTTAATTTTGTTTTATACATTTCAATTTAATGTATTTTTTTTAAATAATTGTTCTTTCTTCCAACTGCATTCACTTCTCAGATACCAGCTTCTGTGGCGAGACATTTTTATTCTATTCTTACACCGTACATGAAGTATTGAGTCAGATGTAGCATAGTAAGAACACCAGTGCAGCTTAATTCAAAAAACTAAATTGTGAAACAAATACGTTGAAATACACATAGAGAACCCATATTTCACATTTTATTATATCTACGGCGAACATTCCGGACTCAAAACTATTATTTTGAGAGATGCTAACAAAATAACAATAACCGTAAAAAAAAAAAGGGTGCAGCAATACAGTAAGGCATCGGTATACGTGATCCTCAGCTCACCGGGAATAATCGAAATGCCGATGTCTACCCCTCCCCCTGCCTCACGTACACACGCATTCTCTTCTCGAGTTGAGGGCGAGCGCACTCAACAGCAATTAAGCGCACTTTCCACGTCTCGTGAAATAGTTCTGTCGGCGCCACCAACTACGAGGAAAGAAAGTTCAAATGGGGAACTTTCCTTTCGGAGAGGTAAGGCGCTAATTGCTGGGCACCGCAGGCCGCGGCAACATCTCGGAGGGGGACCAAGTTCCATATGGAGTGATTCTCGAGAAGGCGAGCCAGAAGAGTTCCTGGCCCCTAGCACCCGCGAAGGATGAAGGCGGGAACTGCTTTCGCCATTAGGCCAACCGAAACCCCTTGTACCTATTCTCGGGGATCTCGAGAAGGAATGTGTTCTTTCTTTGTCTTGCTTTGATGAGAATGAATCTCGCCTGGAACTCTGGGGCCCTTGGTTTCCGTGGCACGTTTCTTGAAGAATGGGGCGTCCCGAATCACTGCAACCGCGCGGGAAGGGAGGGAAGCTTCCTTCTTGAGGAATGGAAATTCCCGCTTTCACCATTTTCTTTTCATCCGCGGTTTGTATTCGCCGGGGAAAGTAGCTAGAGATTCCCAATCGCCCTTTGAGTACAAAGAGAAGTGGTTCCGAGTGCCGAGCGCTTCCCGTGGGGCGAATAGCGTTGGTCGTGGGAAGGAATTAAAGGGCTCAGCTGAGTTAAAGGAAGTGGCATGGATTTTTGTTTGGTTCATTCGGCCGAGTGGTTCCACTCCGCTAGTTTTTTTTTAATGTTTTTTTAAATGTTTGCGAAAGGATTAGAAAATAATTGATTTGAAAATTTTGCGTTTAATGGAGAGTCACTCCCGAGTCCCGACATGCTTTGTTTTCAAAACGAAGGACCTCGCGGTCAGAGGGGTGCAAACAAATGTTTTCTCTTTTTTTCATTGAAGAACCTCACGATTAGAGGGGTCTAAACAAATGTTGTAGTTGTTTTCTTCTCTTCATTGAACGCTAAACAACACAACACTTTTGTTTTATGTGAACGATATTAAAGTATTTTAAAAAGAGTATGTAATTCTTTATCTGGATATTATAAAATAAATTGGTACCTCTAAAGCAGCAGACGTCACAATGTATGCGTGTGACACAATCCTCATCTTCAGCCGATCTACACTGTTGCTAAGACTAGGCTGCAATGAATAATAACAGTGAAGCCCGTCTATTACTCAAATTGTTGTGGAATATTCAAAAACAAATGTAGTGATATGATGAAAAATGGTCGATTTCTATATCCTGCAATAGAAAGTTACTAAGGCATGCGACACATAAGTTCAGGGTCAAGTTGGCATTGATTTACAGCATGTCCCCTTACGTAAAAAACCTACTCTGCCTTCAAAAGATAGTTTACATTATTTAAGAACTAAGATTGCGTATGTGGTGAGCGCAGTACACCTTACAGGGTCATATTATGTTTTATTCTGTCAAGTATGTGCAAAAGTAGAAAATGTATACCTCTCCACTTCAGTAGTTTAATTGTTGAACCATACCAAATTAACTATGAAATTTGGTAAAAGATGCCTAATTTTATTTCATTGTGGTTCCGCAACCTACCCTAAGACATACAGTTCTTTTCTGCTTCATGTGTTCCCATGATGCAGTGGGTACAACACTTAGGAAAATAAACAAAAACTCTAGAGAACGTTACCTTTTCATTAAAAATCGACAGCTCATGAACTCATTGAAAAAGCAATAAAACTTAAAGGAAGGTTCTTCAGTTCTCGAGCTGTTTGCGTTAGGAAGGTGGGCGAGCATGTACTTAAGCTGAGGAGGAGTTTGTGGTCGCTGGAAAACACACCGTGGTTCGTTGTGGCTCACCTGCGCAAATATCCGACTTTTCAGGGAGGATATCGACCTCCGGATTACACGTCAAGCTGGGACACAACAAGGCACTTACGACTCGAAAGAAGGAGAGGGTGACTTAGCGGAGTGGGGAAGAGAAAATGAGAGAGCGAGAGCGGGATTAATGCTAAGTGGTGTATCTTGTCCGACATGTCTGCCATCCAGCACACTGGATTGCGGCGTCTAGCAATTAGGGTTCGTTTTAGGAGAGAGCGCGTCAACATGTGTGTTCGCAATACGGAGCGGGAGTGTTTATGAGCGAATGGATGTAAGAGAAGAGGTTAATTTTCATCTTCACGACTAAACTATTGTTGGACCAAGAGAAGTAAAATTAACACATTTATAACGCACGCCTTTCTAACATATTATCTTTATCGTGATTTATAATTATTTGTCATTCCTCACTCATTGTCAAAGAGTATTCTAAAATAGATCCACGTACCCAATTTTACGCTCTTATATGTTGTCAAGTATTGTAGGACGAGAAAATAGATTTATTTTTGCCTTTTGCAGACAAACCCGTTGTTTGCTTTTTCCCTAGCCACCAAGAAAAATGTGAAGTTCAGAAGTGAGAGCCAAACAGGCCCTTACTTTTGCCATTTTAATGAGTTGTTTACACGCTTAAATGATGTCGGATTTTTCTTCTTGTATAACTCTACAACAATTATCTATGCACGAGCCTCACACAAATCTTGACAAGCAAACCAGCCATTCATAAATATGCCAGCGACATCTTATTATCCTACAAATGTCAAAACTTGCACACACACAAAAGTAATGCATTCTGCTATTATTTATTATTCGTGTACTGCTTTTCAATATTAATAGTTCAAACTAATAATGAACTCGTAGTCAACCCCCTTCCCTTCCCCCAACCCAATCACCAACCTTCTCCTCTTTCTTGTTATCAAGTATAACATGATAAAATAACCTTATGACTTAGTCGACAAGGACTAATTGGTAAAAATCTAGATGCAAATCAAAACGTTTGAACTGCCTGAAAACACATCCACATTCGACGTCTCATTATACCAGAGCGCACTGAAAAAATTTAAAAATACTATCTGATCATTTATATTAGCGTCTCAAACACGCGGCCAGCGGGCCGCATGTGGCCCGCGACACTCTGGGACGCGGCCCGCAAGCATCCAGCGGCTTTGACGCACCGTTCCTATGTTCCGAGCGCTACAAGCCTCATAAATTATAGTTTCACATTGTCGATTCATTTTCGCTTGACAAGCAGCTCTGCTCATACGACGTGCTCGCACATTTTGCGCTATTTCTGTTTTCTTTTGAACTGGGTATTGATTCGTCTAAATATTTGTTCCTCTTTCTCATGTAAATGAACCGGAACGGAAATACCACTACTAGGCTGCAAGCGCCAGCTCTCCGCTCAAGGCGGTACATCGGCTGCACGAACTCCCACTGAGCAGGAGTTGCTGCTTAAGATAAAGCTATGCGCTCCGGCTTCTAGCTGTCAAAAATACCTTTTAAGTAATAGTATTTCCTTATAATGCTGCTATAAAAATCATCAGGAAAGCAAAAACTGCCGTATGAAGAGGTACTGTTCCTATGCCAGTTGAGTCTAGTGAATTTTGCGACAGGACAAGGACGGTGTGCTTGCTCTCAATGTATTGAAAACTTCCAGTACGTTGGTGTTTCACATCTTGTTATAACGTTAGATGTGGCTGAAAGTAGTCGTATATGCAAGGAAAAGCTAAAAATGGAGAAACTGTGAGCTTACAAAAAGCACGAACCGCAAGGTCCCTTGTCTTGGAAATCTCTGGGGTATCTTTAAGACAGTTGTCTGCTTTGCAACGTGAAGCACCATTGCTGCTAGGTTTTGTTTTTTCTCTCCCCCAAGACCCCGAAGTTAGACCCCGACTTTTCGGGGGTCCGCTATCTGGCCCTAACACTCGAATGAGTTTGAGACCCCTGATCTCCCCGAGTGCTTAGAAAACATAGGGAATTACCTTATTGTGTTCACGTTTCTTGCTTTGTGGTTTGTTGTTCGGTCTTTCTTGGCGATTGAATCTGCAATCTTATTGTTTGCGAGGGGATATTAATATGCTCAGCACTGGCCACGCCTTGTATTTCTTAATGTGCCAGATGACTGCAATAAATTAGTTTCTTGAGCCGAATTCGTTTCTGGCAAAAGACGTCGGCCGGAATTGAAACATTCTTAAACTGAAGGACAAGAAGCGAGTATACTGTGCACAAGCTAAACGTATAACGACACATTGTAGTTTAATTACGTTTGGGCGCAACACTCTCTGGCCTTTCAGAAGATGTTAAGACCGCGCGTGCACAGCTTTTTTCGGCGCTTGAGGTGTGCGAGCGCTAGCGTATAGTCAAAGGTCTGGCTTCATTGCAGAAAAAAAAAAAGAGTTGTCCCCGAGCATACACCCGACGAGACGAATAAAAATGTCCGTACCGGATGTCACTGACGGTAATCCTCGTTGCGCATTAGTCCCTACATAATCTCCCGCTCGGGAGCTGGGGGTGACGCAGTGGGGGAGATCAAATGAGGGGATGACAGACGCTCTGAGTTATTAAAATTACAAAAGAAAGAAGGTTGTAATCCTTTTCTAACGTCAATTTAACACTCCGGGGTTTAAACGTAACATGACGGCTGTAATCACTTTTATAAATGCGTGCATTCTTTTCTACGTAGTATTTCATTGACGCGAGTACTTTTCGTTTTCTGTGATGTGCGCGGATTGAACGTGAGCTGTACAAAATGGGTGCCACATGCACTGGATGTCAAGTCGTTGAATTCTGTTATATAAACGAAACAAAAATGGTCCGCTCAATTTAAGTCAGTCCATAGCGTGCTAACGAATTGGCCGAGGAACTTCGTTTACATGGGCAATCACCTAGGAAAAATTGTGCCACGGCCGGACTGGATGCGTCGTCTTACCGTAATAAATTTTAAAGAAAGCAAAGAATAAATGGAAAGAACCGCCTCTACTTCGGAATGGCACCACGTGCTAGCCGCCATTTTTGTCTGACGCATAAACATTAACATACCGCTGTATACAAAGGCTTTCACTTTTACGCACCCCGTGTTCTTCGCAGTTCAACGAAAGTCCAGAATGCGCAAGACACGGGAACAACCTGGATGCGCCGAGGTGAACCCCGCGTGTTGCCTCGAGGAGGGATAAGTGGGATTTATTGAAGTACCGGCGACTAACTGCCTGTGCGTGATGCGCTGAATGGGTTCGCTCTTAAATGACAAAATAAAAACTCAACGGCAAGTTAAAAGAGCCCCGCAGCGGTAACGGTCCCGTGAACAGAGTTTATGGCGAGCGAGAACAGCATTTCGCCTTACTCACCATTAGGGAGAGTTCGTCAGCGTGATAAACGGTGCGTGCAATACTTAATGGGGTTCCGACTAATTAATAGTAAATAAAACGACGAGGTCGGCAAAGAACCGTTACCTCTTTTTGTTTCTTCTGCTAAGTTTCTTTATCTTTCTCGCTTTTGTCGCGTTAAATCACAATTTATAAACTCAACATGAAATTAAATGTAAAATATAAAGGTATGCATTTCCTTAGATCCTATCTCTGGTGCGCTACTTCTCTCGAGCATTGGACGACTCGTGGGAGGTGTTGACACTACGCTGTGTGTATGTGTGTGTCCGTGTCTGTGTTCGCGCGTGAGTGTGGGTGTACGTACGTGCGTGTGGGTGGGAGGGTGCGTGCCTGCGTTTGTGTGTGTCTGTGAAGGAGAAAGGGCAA
This sequence comes from Ixodes ricinus, assembly GCA_037355805.1. NCBI lineage: Eukaryota > Metazoa > Arthropoda > Arachnida > Ixodida > Ixodidae > Ixodes > Ixodes ricinus. The sequence goes on from JAZHYW010045879.1 coordinate 36,255, forward strand.
ATGTTAGTGGCGTGGAGCATATTATTTAGTTACATAATGCACGAAGCTTGCTCCATATCCGTTTTTTTATCATTATGTATTTTACACATGTTGCTCACCGGAAGCACAAATTCTTATATTTCGCAAGCACATAATTTTTCGCGTCGTATGATAGCACGTCTAGCGCGGGACATAGTTTATTAATAACAAGATGATGCATATATACTGTAAAAAGAATATCTGTCGAAAATTCCTGTATTTCTTATGTTGAACGTGTGCCCTCACTCCAAAATTATGATTTACGATGCAGAAAAGTCGATTGTATTATAAAATTTCAGCAGCTACAGCGCCTAAATCATAATATATCTTTAAGCATCTTACTGCCGTGTATTCACGCATCACTGCTGTGTGCTTTTCATTAAGACACAAGCTTAGAGCAGTTAGGTGTGGTAACTATATTTCTAGTCTACAGCGTGAACAAAGTGTCGTTACATCACATAGCCATACAGCCCCCGCGCTGTATAAGGCACTTACGTTAAATTTGCTTTGCATTTGCTTGAACAAATGAACATACTGGAGTCTGTGTAGCTACGCGTAATTCCTTTTAACGTGTTTGTAAGTTAAAGATCTAGGCTTTTGCCGACGTTTCTCCACTAACCCTTCTTTCACTGTATTAATTTCCTTAAAATTGTCGCATCGGCACAGCAAGTAGAAAGGCGTATAACGCGTTTATTTTTTGTTTTTTTAGTCTTGTCTTTTTACTCAAAAATATGTTATCAGTTCGCAAAGTTGAAGGTAAAAGCAATATCAGGACCTCTGTCGTTGGCTTGGTCAGCAATTAGTGGACTCTCTTAAGATAGGAGAAACAATTATTTGTTTATTTTTAATTTCGTCGTTTGGTTCTGTCAAGTTTGTCCGTACATCTTTATATTCAGCATGTAATACAATATTAACAACATGATCTGTGCGTAAAACACAGAAATTACCTTTGTAAAGATAAAATAGGCGACATAACGAAATGTTACGCAAGCAAAACAAAACGAGGCGATGAAACCGATTTCGTTCTTTACTATGCCATAGAGTTAGAATACATATATCAATACATAAGCTTCTGAATTGAATTCGATAAAGGTGAGCGCCTTGACCTTCACTCATCTGCTATTTGGTCGGCGGTTTCCACTCTCATCGCGGGAGGCACTTAAGACTCTCATTGGAGCATACCCACTTCATCCAAAACCTATAAACAACATGGTCCCGTTCCCCCTACCCAGGACCAACCCTTGAGGTCGTTGGGCAAACATTTGCTCAAGTTGGGGTGTTCGAGATTGCTACTGGGCTGCCAGTTCCCTCCCACAGACTGAAAGTAAAATTGGCGGAGAGAAAATTGGACAGCTTCCCTTGATGCTCCTGGAACCCACTGGGAACGTTCATCTAATATGTTGCAATGCGGGCAGCGCAAGCAGCAGCTACGCCAACAGCTTACGCAGGGACTGTGCAAACTGGCGGACCAAATATAATGAGGGCGGCTTTAATGGAATCTGCTTTTTTTTTAATGTGGGAAAGCTCTTAATCGGATCGAAGTTCGCTGTTCAGGACGTGTCCATGCATTGAAGGGCCCGGTGGACGCACATTTTCTGGTGTTGTCGCGCGGGGATATTCGTACCAATCATGGAGCCAGCGGTCACTGGCAGGAAGAACACGGAGGAAAACTTCTGCACGCTTTAGAAGTAGCAGCCCATAATTCGCTAAGAAATCGAGCTTCTTGAGAGTTCGGTTTTCGAGCAGAACGTCTCCACGTTCGGTCATATTCCCGATGCAGGAAAGCTTTCCAGCAAAACTCTATTCCGTCTCAATAAAAACTGTGCAGTAGAGTCAAAGCTACAGGGGTGAGAGCGCATCCCAACCTGTTCAAGAGGAAGTAAAAAAAGGACCAGGAGAGAGAGGCTGGGAATCCTAGCTTATCGCAGCCTCTTTCTCTCTCCTGTTCCTTCTTTCCCTCCTCTTAAACATGTTGGTATACGCTCTCTCCCCTGCTAGCTTTGGCTGGACTGCACGGTTTTTAGTGAGACGGAGTATAAAAGAATCCTAAACGATCCCACTGGCCAAAATCTCGGATTGGTTCATTGATTGATTGATTGAATACAGTCCGGGATTGGCACGCTTCAGCATAGTTGTTTATATCTTAATGCTAGAAAATCTCTCCAGCAACTGTATTGTGTTCAAGGCCTCTAAGTAATCGCTTGCTTTAACGTTTTTTTCTTTTTATTATTTAAGCATCTAATTATTTTAAAGCATACTCTGAATGCCTATGACAATCTATGCTTCTCTAATGAGACAGAAGACCTGCGTCTCTTTATCGAAAGGTCCGACTGCCCTTTGAGGACCGGCGGTGTTCAGAAGTGTCGCAGACGACTGCGTTACATTCTGGACCGTTACTTGTACTGAAGATGCTCATGTCATAGAGCAAGACCTGAGACGAATTGATCTATGCTGCCTAAAATGGCGTATGCAGGTAAATTTAGGGAAAGTGGCTTATATCATATTCCCAAGAAAAACTAAACCGGTATGTACTTACGCCATGTATATATATATATATATATATATATATATATATATATATATATATATATATATATATATATATATATATATATATATATATATATATATATATATATATATATATATATATACGTATATATATGTATATATGTATATATATATGTATATATATATATATATATATATATATGTATGTATGTATATATATGTATATATGTATATTTATTTTATTTTAATGGAAGGGGTTTCGAATGTAAATATGGGGGGGGCAACTTATATGCCCTACTTAAAATGGCATCACCACGTTGTTTATGTGATTGCAGATCATTACAGACATACGAGAGTTGCTCTATAAAACATGTCAGATCAGTTTTGCAATACGGATTTGTCGTTTGACACCCGCTACACTGCGTGACAAGCTAAAACAAGAAAAACTGAAATATTTAGTCGCTTGTTTTGTTACCGGAAACTATGTCACCTATTTCAGGCGACACGAACAAAAGATATTTTAAAATGGGATGTTGTTCGAATCTCGCAGATATTATTTCAAGTTTTCTTCACAGCATTTAGCATTCGTCACTTGGCCTAAAAATACACAAGTATACATAACGCGCGACCCCACTACCTATCAGACCGTGTTGACCATCATTTAAAAGTCCAAGAATTTTCGTCTCAAAGGAAGATATTTGGTATGTCTTTTTTCGAGAAATATTTATGATTGGACTCGATTGTCTCCGTCTGTGTTTGTTGTGCTAAAAATGATGTCGTTTTGATTTCCTTTTTTTATGCTAGATTAAAGTTTTCTTGATTTATTTTATACATTAGCTCATATTTCCTTGCCTAGTTTATATGTTCGTTTGCATGTTATTTGCTTTTCCTGTGTTTGCAGATTATTCTGCCGTGGATATGAGGTTTGACCGACATTGCATGCTTTTTGTATGTAGTATATCCCCCAGTGTAATGCATGTTTAGGCGCTGCAGGCATGACATAAATAAAATTAATATGTGCTTCCATCTATGTGACAGCGACATGTCCGCCGGACCAGGTAGTTGTCGGGCGCCAATCAAGCCCGCTTTCTTATCTGTCTACCCGCAAATTGTATGTTCATAAACACAAGTTTAATTGTCCAGCACTCATCAGCTTCCACGCCGTAGTTAGCGCCTTCTTGAACGAAACCTATCACAGTGTAGTTAACAACAAAAAATGGGGCTTTTTCAAGTTACAACACTTGCTGACACCAGTGTATGTCCACTAAATAACAAATTGTTTCTCAGTTTATTCGGAGATATAATTCGTCCTGATCTTGCATTCACAAAATCGACATACCCGAGAATTTCTCAGTATGAACGTTGTCGTACGATCTAGCCTTCTGGAACATGTAGCTGTGTGTGTGCGTGTGTTTTAAGTAATTGTTTTAAAAATACCAGGATTGTTTTCTAAGATTGAACTAAACCAAATAATATTTTGACCATTCTTCCAAAACATATTGAAACATAGTTGTTTCCATTTCATTTGTTTGTACACCGCGAATATACGGTACAAGTATTTGCCTTGTCCCAACTGTCATAAATGTGAAACTTTGGGTGTTATCTGGAAAATTTGATTGGAAAATCTTTTTGCATTTTCATTTTATTTCATTTTTTTATTTTCCGTGCTCATGAACGGCGAATAGCCTTCGTAATGATGCACAGAGTCAAAAGGTATACACACAAGAAATCTACGGCACGTGCAACACCTAATATCTATTATGGGGAAACGGGAAATAGGTAACATTTAAATATCAGCCATTGAACGCCTATACTCTTGAACACTTGAGTTGAAAATGTCGATGCTGGTTGTACTGAACCTGTTATAAAAATGTTCGATGCGGTTCATGGGACTTTGATCTAATGCTGACTCACACCATGTCTAGACTCCGCGTATTGATCAGCCAGTACGGACGAGGGCAATGTGCGGAATATCTCTATTGGACAGGAGGGAAGACTTAGGTCGCTCAATGTTTGGTACGAAGACTAGTAATAAATTGTGCCAAACAGTCATAGGCACACGTATAAAATTAGTCGACTCTTGCACGTTTCTTTAAATGGCATCTGTTTCGGTTAAATTTAAAACTGCATTGTCCGCACAATTACTTTTACTCGGCTGATAAAATAACCATACATTTTTGTTTTATTAGCTGACAGGTTCAGCCTGCGGCTGACTCTAATTTTAATTTAATTCGTTATCACCTCTGTAGTCAATTTTGTCTTTGTGTGGCGCGTATGTTTCGTTTTTTTCTTTCTTTAATCCAACTATGATTTTTAATTCTGCAACTCTACTTCTGGAAGCCCATTATTAATCAGGTGGCAAAATCAGTTTTCCGCGACAGCCATTAATATTTCCCGATTATTTTATTTGTTTATATAAATGGCTCTTTCGCTCCGCGTCTGGACAATTTGTTACACTTATATTTAAATCTTTTGAAAATCGATTACTTTCTTTTTTAATTTGAAAGCTGAGTATAAAACAAAGAAGTGCTGGCGTCATGCATAGTGTTTCAAGTATCGTATAAATAAGAATATATATGTATGTGTGTTTTTAAGCGCAGTTTGCAAGTTTGACGTACAAAATAAATTTAGAGATAAATTATTTATAAGAGAAAACCCCGACATTAACTATGCAGGAAGAAGCCTTTTTTATTTTTATAATTCTGCAGTTCTGAATGCATTTTTTAATTAATTCATGAATGACACTTTTCGACAGTAGAAACCTCCCTGAATAAATATTGTAAGTTTGTTTATTTTCAACTTTAACTGATAAGCTCTCTACGGTAAACCGAAGAACAGTAACTCGTAATACAATTTAAAATTTAAAGTTCTCATTAAAGAAGAAAAAAACAACTTTTTTTTAGATTGCTTGATGGGATTGTTTAAGCAGAGACTTTCCAAAAACTATTTCAACCTCAAGGCGCGAAACGAGCATCATCAAGCTCGGACGTCAGCTAGCAGGCGGCATTTATTTATTCGCCAATAACTGCTTGTTCGACGTTTCATTTTGATTTCAGTGGTTCTGCATAATTCAATAAAAAATAAATGGTGTTGTTCGCCTGAAAGGCAAGGGCAGTAGTAACACGAAACGCACTGTGTGTTTCTTCGCCGATAGGTTGCACAGATAAGCTTGATACTGGGGATTGGTGGCCAAGTAGTCTAGCGCACACTAAAGTCACTGGATCCTGGAAAAGCAGCGCCAAGCTCACCGTATAGCTCGCCATCTTGGCTCCCGGAAATAGAGCAATTTCTCCTTGACCTCTCCGTTCTTGGTGAGCCGATCTAAATTCGCTGGTGACGGGCAGCTTTATGGAGACGTTTCTTGTATACTGAGATTTTGTTATCCGCACACCAGCCAAACAAGCGTACATCTTCGTACCAGCACCACATACGGTGTCGGTGCTTGGAGGCATTGAATAATTATTATCCCGATTTGAAATACACAAGAAGAACAATATAATTGTAAGCGATCTGCGGATGTAGGCATGATTGATGAGTTGATTGCGTACACAGTGACAAAGATCTTTATATCGGCCAGGAACCGCCTTCAATGCAATGATGCTTCATGGTGATCTTGGTCCGACTGAATTAGAACGACTTTCTCGAAGCTTTGAAGGTTGGAAGGGGCCGAAATGGCGATTTTCATAGCAACGGAGACCGATTAGCGAATCGCCTTGCGAGGTTTTGGTCGTCTGTATCTTAATATTTGTTTGTTTTCGGCTAACAGCGAGGGAGGGAAATGGCGCTACTTTCCCAGGATACAGTGCCTTCAGCGAGCACCAGATCGGAGCACGTGGAGCGAAAGCTCGCGCTGCAGAACCAGGAATTCCGGGTTCAATGGCTTTAGGTTCAATCCCCCGTGCCCGTTTCGATCTAGATGATCATCGTACCGGCATGCGGTTGTGTATCACTATGGCGTGGTGCACGTTATAGCCCCCAGGCTAGCTCGTTGTAATGCACTGGCTAAATTGTTCATCTATACAGCTGAGAGACAAGTCGCCCGTTGAGGCAAAATAAGTTCAGACTGTATAAACACACCCACAACCCAATAAACATGGTACGTGTTTTTTGCCTTGACAGCGCTAATGTAGTCGTACATAGCGCATGTGGAAGAAATATTCCTACTAAATAGAGCGCTCAATTGGAGTGAAACACGAAGTTCCCGTATCTCGCTGTTGCACACCCCAGCCCAGACTTGGACCTGATTATTTCTCTCCTCTTTTTATCGAAGCCATGCGCATGTTCTCCTTCCTCTCGCTTTTTGAACACTCTCTTACCATATCTCTAAGAGCGCTTACTTAACATCTTCTTAACTCTGCGTTCGTTTAAATCTAGATTGTAGCGGAAGTTGCAAGAGCAAGCACCGGTATTCTAGCATCCTTGCCAGCACACGCACTTGTGGTGCAGTGCAAGCACCGTATAGGGAAACATATGCTAGCTCGTGATTTTAACTTCGACTTCGTGCGCACATAAAGTGAAACATTAACTACGGTACAGAGCTCAATTCCCTACCTCATCTACCGAAAGCACTTCACACAGATTGGACACACGTGCGTCGTCAGCGTTCTGCTAGGACACGTGTGTTAATTCGGTGCTGAACACGAGTTCAAGCAAAAACTCTCAATGAGCGCTGTCAAATTTTATAAACTTTCGTGTGAAAGTTTATAGAATTCCAGTAACGTTTCCAGTAACGCACTTCCGTTACAGGAAGTGCGTTACTGAAAACGGCTGGAAGCCAGCCATAAAACGCATTCTGTATTTATAAGAAAAACACACAGTGAGATGACCCTCGAGGTACTATGCGCGGTAAACATTTTTATTTTGTGTGGGGAGAAATGCATTCATTAGAACAATCTAATTTAGGTATAAACACTAGGTATTAATAAATGTAACCTAGTGTTTTTTGCACTATCTAGGAAGAACTTTACGCTATTCCAATATTCCTGCACTTTTCCTCATCATTTTTCCGCGTAGAAAAACAACTTTCTCTTCCCATTAGTTTCAGCTCCCAAACAATCCTGAATAAAGGCATCCGGCCACGTGACGGTTCTTGGAGGACTCGCAGGAAACCAGGCATCTCCACCACTCCCCCTCCCCCTCCCCTCCTCTCTTCCCGCTTTATTTTTACGAACCAGTGCGTGCACTCTTCCCCATCGGCAAGCGTTCCCGGGACACAACAAAAGCGTGCGAATATTGAATGAGACAGGTCGCCGGCATCGCAGATTTAATCTAACCCCGCCAATAGGGTCTCCCTGGGTCTCCTCCACGCAATGACACAGCCTGACTCATTCACGCGTCGCTCACCCGAAGCTCTAGGAAAGCCAAGTGCGGCGTGTACGGGAATGGCCCTACGCCCTTTTGTCCAGGCGTACCAGGACACCTTCCACGCGGGGTCCGGAGTTCTTCACGGCGGGCCGCCCGGTGCAACGCCACCGCTGTATCGGTCTGTGCTCCCGGTTTTCCCTCGGGTGCGATCTGGGGCGGGCCCTCTCTACCACTCCCCAATCGGGACTCCGCGAAAAAAAATACCACCCGGGAGAAAAAATACGAGCTAGTCTTCCGGCGTATTCATTACGAGGATGAGGGGGAGTAAGATGAACGTGGACGTTGATTTCGGCCGAGCTCAGGTGTGTGGTATTGAACTCGACGCCACCCCAGTGAGCGATCGTTTATTTTTTGTGCGTATAGTGATTCTATGTGGGGGGGGAGAAGGCAATGTAATTTTTGTATTAGGCCGGGAGAGACTTTCGGAAGAGACCCTCAGAAAGTTAGATAACGTAAAGGAACTGAATATACTCAACTTGCAACTGCCTGACACGAGTGACGCTTGCAGCCCTATTCTTCTGTATACATTACCGCAACTAAAATATAACTAAAAGATACGTAACAGGAAGGAGGACGTTGAAAATTGAAACGTGCTTTTGTTGAGATACACGCATAGTTTAGGCAAATATTCGAGACTCCAATTGTGAAAAAGCCAATTATTTTTGCAATCAAAAATATGGTAGCAGTGATCCTAGTGAAAATGGAAATAATCGCCTCTAGAAGGATGTACTGTGTAGTTGCGGATACTGCACACCGAAAACGTTTGCGTTATTCCTCGTTTATGGTAAGAAAATATGACCTTGTGTTGCTAGATAAAAGGTCTGGATACTTCAAAATAAAATCTGTGATAACTATACTGCTACGACCCATTGTGTGTTCTTATATTTCTGCTACATTTGTATTGAAAATGGAGCTATGAATTCGTAGATAAATCAATTTATATGGGCGACCCTCGTATAAATCCCATTCAAAAATGCCGCATGTTTGTTGAGTCGGTGACGTTATCCGCCCAACGCGTGGTGTCTACTTGCGCGCACTCGCAAGACTTGGCTATCTCGGCGTCTCGCGCTTCAGCTTCAACGTGTACCTTCCGCGGTTCGAGCCCGCGGTTTCGAGATGATCACGTCTACAGCATCCCTCGTTTCGTCAGTGTTTTCGGCAATGATCGTAACAGCGATTAGAGTTATCGTAATCAAAGAGGTTGGAGAAGAGCCCTATTTTGACTTCGGTCCGCTCGCGACCAGCTCCAGTGACGACGACGAGATCGTCACGGATGAACTCGCCGTCATCCGCGACGATCTCGCACAATTGAAGGTCAAAGGGCAAGGAGAGGAGAGCAAGAGTATTTATGACTCCAACAAAAACGGACGGCACCTAGGGGAAAAACACTGAACTGTCCGGAACAGGTCCCTTTGCGGTTTCTGCTCCACTCTTGTGGGCTTCCGTGATTGCATGTTGTCGCCGGTTGGAGCGATGGAACAGTTGTCTCGATGACTCTCTTCTTACTGTCGTGTCAGCGTGTTGCCCAGGATCGCTCTGAACGCAACCGCTACCGGGTGAACCAAACATTGCGTGTTTATCAATGTTCATCAGTACCGCAGTCCTTCCGTCGCTTCCCGAAGAAGGTCGAGCCTCCGGAAGCTCGCCTACGCCAGTACATCGCCGCAGGTTTGAAACGTAGTGAATGAAAATCAGGGCAACCAAGTTTTGAGTCTAATGCTTGCCTGCTGAAATCCGAACGCTGTGCGTTGAGCTGGCACGTGGCACGGTGACGACCTGTGTTTTAGACCGTCATATATGTCCGATCGTGGCGACCCCTATAGGTCGCAGAAGTCGCAAGTAGGTTGGAGTAGCCGAGTCGCTTGAGAGCGTACCATAGTGCCGTGGCTAGGCGACGTTGGGCCAGCATCGAGGCGCTTAGAATGAGAGAGCTTTCAACTAAATATCACGACCACGTGGTTTTTGGCCAAACTGGTGTCACTAACTTGAGCAGTGTTAGCTAGACAAGAGACAAAAATTATCAACATTCGTATATCGATTATTTCAATTACTACCCTACCGAACAACCCGGAACAAATGTTCGCAATCTGTGTTATGAAACTGGAAATCTATCTGGATTCCATCTCAATTTCAGGTTTAAAAAACAATTACGTTGTCTGCAATCTGGATTTCAGGTTACCAAGACAGATTTCCAGTTCCATAATCCAGATAGTGAAAAGTTATACTTGGTTTTTCGTTAGGGTAGAGCTCTAAAACCATCGAAACTTGGTGTATACACTAATTTGCCTATACGCATTTAATTTAAGAAATAATGTTGTCGCTTCATTTTCGTGTCCTAAAATAAAAACTAAAGATTTTTTTTTTACAAAATAGTTAATGCTTTTTTTTTTGGTATAGTTCTTTCCTGAAGAATTTATATTGATCATCATTTGTCCTCAAAACGACACTAAATGTGAAACTAAAAATTAACAAAAAAAAACACATGCAGCCGCTCGCTCGCCGCCGAACGTCATTGTTTGGTTGAGCCCTGAAGTCATAAAATGACCAGGCACGACTCTAATTGCATCTTTTTTCACAACGACCCACTGGCAATCCTCACCTCGTTTCGTCTCCCCTTCGCGTATCCACGGGTTCGTTGAAATGCCCGCCTCTTCTCTAGAAACATGCTCGGAACTGCTGGACTATACTCTGTTTCATACCTAGCGTGCAGCGCTGTCAAAGCTACTGGCGCGAGCGCGTGGCTTCATCTATGGTTTCGTTTGTGCGAGAACGCGTGCAAATGATCAACGAGATCAAGTCCCATTCTTGCGCCGGCAGCTTTGACAGCGATGTACACTAAGTATGAAACAGAGTATAGACGCTTTTGCAGCAACGTTTCATGGGAGCCGCCATAACCGACCTTCAGTTTTTGTTTCCTCTTGTTCCGTTTGCTTCCCTTCACTATTGACACAGCAGGACAGGTTATTGCCACTTTAGGTGCTACTGTGTCCTCCTCCATAGCATAGGCCTTTGTGGAGGCTCGTGAACGCCCGCTTCAGTACCTCGACACCTCGGTAAGACAAGAGAAGGTCGGCAATGGCGGCTCAATTTGGCGCGTGTTTAAAGCGTCATAGCAACCATTTATTGAAGATTATCCTCTTCTTCTCCACCCATTAGTCCCGAGGTAAACTAATGGGTGTGGAAAAAGATCGTCAGTAAATTGTTGCTATACTTCGTCTCACCCTAGCATGGACTAACCACGAAGGCTGTGTTAGCGCGAGCGGCCAGCCTTGACTGCCTTCACTAGAGCACTTGCTGCACGAGCGCTCGTGCAGCCGCCGCGGCTTCATTCAAAGCGACTAGCTCGCGCTTTTAGCACGCGCGGCTAACAATAGTCCATACTAAGGTGAGACTAGAGCCACTAAATAAGCTACGCTTCAGAGTAACGACACTTGGCCATATTGTGGCTTAAAATCATGGTTGCCAGTTATCTGACGCTTTATCTGAAATCACAAGAAACGCTTTTCCGTCCTCCACAAAAGTTTAAACAGTCCGCGACAGAGAAAAGCAATATTACATGAGCTTCCTAACACCGAATCAAATGCTGAGGAAGTTGCTCTTTTGAATCATGACGATCGGCAGTTGCGTCTGCTCTGCACAAGCCCCAATATGGCGGCGCTCACAACAATGTCGGGGAACGGAGTGCCGATACTCTAAGCGCAGCTCATTTAGTGGCTCTAGGTGAGACGAAGTATAGTCCAGCAGTGTGTTTGTCCTCCTCTTCCTTCTCTCTCTCTCTCTCCCTCTCTTCCTGTATCTTCCTACGTTCAGTAGACCATTTGCTGTCTTACCCAAGCATCAAGGAGAATGCAGGGATTGGTGTTCCACGCGCCACACGCGCACGCCTTTCCTGTATAAAAGATTCGAAGTAAATAACCAAAAGAAAGCATTGACGAACGCGCGTGCAAGATGCCATTTGTTTTAGGTTTTGCTTTGGAAAAGTTACTACTGCTGAGGCCAGCACGTGCGGCGCGTGGAACACCAATCCCTGCATTCTCCTTGATGCTTGGGTAAAGTCAGTTCTCACATGCAGCGAAGCGCTAATGCTAGCGCTCCTCACGTGCCGTCAGCTACTTATCGTCTGCCATGAGCAACAGTTTTGACGGTGAGATACAAAGCTGGTGAACGCTCCCGTCAGCACGCGCTTAGCGCAGAGGTAAGCGCTACGCTTGTAGCGCTCCGCTTCACATGTGAACAGGCCTTAAGACAGCAATGGGTCTGTTGGCATCTTTCAGAAAAACAGAATCACCAACTAGGTTTAAGCTGAGACTGCAGCCAAAGCTGCAAGCGCGAGCTAACCTCCGCTCCTCGCTTTTATATATGCATTTCTAGCGCGAGCGCTGGTTCTGCAGGAGAACACTCTAAAGCAGGGAGCTCGGGCCTATGCCCGACGCTGGCTCTGCGGAGGCGCGAGGAATCTTTCGTGACGTCATGTCTTTTCTTCTCCTTTTACTCGCCCCTCCCGCCGCCGCGGACTTTTTTGTGATATTGTGATGCCTTAAGTCGGATAAAAAAACAACAACAAGTGTTTTAATCGAATTCAAAATCGCTTAAAGGACACATGAAAAGAAAAAAACTTTTTTTAAACAGCCGGGTGTGGAAAAGGAAGTCAGAAAATGAATTTACAGCGAAAAATAATTTTTTTTAGAGCTATATTTACGGCGCTATACGAATTTGTAGTTGGCGGCCACGGGCGCCGCGGAAAAGTGGCCCATATTTATCACGTGACTGGCCCCTATTTGTCACGTGGTACTTGCGCTCTTTCGGAAGCTTCCTATGGTCTCGAAAAGTTACTTATTCATCTTCGTTTGAAGTGCAACAAAAAACAAAGATGAATAAGTAACTTTAGAAGCCCAAATGAAGCTTTGAAAAAGCGCAAGCAGACGTGATAGACCTGTGCGCCAGTCAGATGACGGCGGCGGCGCTCAAAGCAGACGAACTTGTGCGGCGGCGGCGACGGTGGCGTGGAGAAACGCGTTGAAGCGGTGGCGCAAAACGCTCAGCGTGCGGCGGCGGCGACGCACAGGTCTACCACGTGACCAGCGGCGGCTCTCGCGGGCGCCAACTACAAATTCGTTTTGCGCCGTAAATATAGCTCTAAGAATTTTCTTTCTTCTTTGTAAATTCGTTTTATAACATACTTTTTCCATCTAGGCTATTTAAAAAAATGTTTTTTTTCTTTGCATGTGCCCTTTAAGCTTCCCATTAGATCTCACAACCCGTCCTCAACTCTGCAGTGCTGCTGGAAACCGTACCAGATAATCCTTTAAAAACTAAGAAAATAGTTCTCATTGCTTCGCCGACTTTCAATTTTTTTCTCTACAACCCATGCACTCGCTTTCAGCCTGACCGGCTATGGTTGATTATCGATCAATCATCGCGCGTATTAGAAGGAAACACGAAATAGGATCTTACCTCAATAAACTTTCGGATAATTAGTCAAAAATATTATTAGCATAATGTACAGCACACTAATTCAGATTGCTTTCTCCTCTGTTTCGTTGCAGTGTTGCTGCAGCTGACCGCGCTGCTCGTTTTCCCGTGGGCCCTGGGCACACCGTTCGCCGAGGCGCACTGCGGCCCGGGCACTGGACCTTACCAGCAGGGAAGGTGCCGTCTGGGCTGGGCATCGGTGCTGGCCATCATCAGCACGCTCCTGGGAGTCTACTGCCCGCTGCTGGCGCGCTTCACCACGTACCGCGTCTACACTTCGTGCCCGTGGGAGCTCCTCTAGCCTCGCCACCCTGACGCCTGTCACCGCGTCTTCTATGGCGGTCCACGCGGTGCTTACGGCACTGGCATATTCTGTGCGCACAAACTCGTATATCATGTATGAACTGTGCTCTTCGCCGATGTGTGAAACCAGTTACTAAAACAGTAACGCTCGGGTTGGGACCGACCGCCGTGTGAGACAATTGGATCTCGCGGTGGTGTCCAATTGATTCGTCTCAATGACGGCAAGCGTGTCGATATTTTGTGGTAAATACCGAGGATTTTAAGGGCCGGCTTTGGCTTCAAGCGGTGCTGCTCCGAGGTCGACACGTCACGAGGCAGGTTGGAATTTTAAAGAAAAATAACGTGTGGAGTAGGTACTATGATGCTGACGCACCTTGTCCTGGACCAGTCCTCGCTGGAGAGTAGAGCTTTAACTGCGTTTCCGCGCAGTGCATACCTAGATCACCTAGATTCACTGACAGCATGAAAAATGCAGGGTTTGGTGCGTCCCAAGGATTTTATCATAGCTTCGCAGTTAATAAGATCGCGCCATCAATCGATTAAAAATGCCAACAAAAAAAATTACGAAACAAAAAACCTGTACAAAAGTTACGCCCTGCGTTTATGACGCTGCCTATATCACTATTACCAACCAGAAAACAAAAACTGGAAGAAAAGCGAGACCGCAAAAAGATCACTCATGTTCCGCGACAATCGTATAGCTTCAGTAACTTGTTTTTCTTCTTTTAGTTCAATATAGAGTTTTTTTTTTGTTTTGTTTTTCTTTTTGAAGAGCGCACAAAACAGATAGCCGTTGGTAGTAGGCGACTCATTCGTGCTCAAGAAAATAAGGTCAAGCTCGATGGAAGTAAAATGCGTCAAAAACAAACCATGGAAAACAAACGTTGACGATTTTATTTTGACACTCGATAAATCTTGATTTGCATCTGGTTTGCTTCGTTACATTATGACTAACGGCACGCACCAAAATCTTCTAGTGTTCTAAGAAAACATTAGTTTCTTGCAGGTATGTTAAAATAACTCTGCGATGGTGGGAAGGTTCTACCGAACGGTGCAAGGTGTAAGACTCTCGAACCAGTGATCCACCTTTCTCTTTTATAGTACATATTTTGGGAAGTGTCAGTGTGTTGCGGTTTTCACCGACTGTGGCGCGGGGCTGTCAAGGATTGAGAACATTGAGGGGTCAGGTTTTATTACTTAACCCTGAAGAGGCCAGTGTGTGCAATCTCTAAAATTGTTTCATGCAAGACTACAAGGGATCCTTGCGTATTCTTCGCGTCCGTATGTATGTGCGTGTCTGTTTTGGTGCTCAAACATGCGGTCGGAATGTAAAAATTGTTATCGTTTTCCGAGACAAGTGGCATTAATGCTCATTTTTCTTTCTTAACTGCTTCTTATTTGCTATTTGTCTACGCGTAGAGATATCGAGGGTTGTGCAGTATTTCATCTCCGTTTGTTGCAAAACTTGGCAACGAACTTAGCCATTAAATTTCGTCATTCGCTAAGCCGAATGCCCGCGAGTTCACGAGCGTGTACATTTTGCGCGTGATCATTTTAAATATTTTTTTTTTTTAGCTTGAATCAAGCAGACAATAAAAGGTATGCGATATCTTGTCCATTTTCTGCCCACTACGTTTGTCAAATACAGGAGCGCATTCTTTTGTGAAAATATTAAAAAAAAAAAACACCCTGCCTTTTGCTTTAACGGTGCACACTTAATTCTTAGAGTTTTCCATCCCTTATATATTCTTAACATACAAAATTTAACTTTCACGAGTGGGACGCGTTAAAGAGAAGCTGAAGAGGTTCCTGAAAAAACGAGTTAGAGTGTGAATTCTAGAGTATTTTTATCCCGCGAACCTGATATTCAAAAAAATACGAAAACCTCCAACCAGTGGCTTCGTTA